>OY734945.1:602500-804713 GCA_963457585.1 Spergularia bocconei | reverse complement strand
GATGTAAGTAGATTATTACGTCGATTGTAGATACACATCGGTACTTACAGAACACCTTCATACATTTTTTTTAAATGGTAAGATAAGTGTCTAATGACAAGTTTAAATTGATCTAAAACCAATAATGTTTCAATTAAAGTTTTAGTTTTTGTCTCTTCCAATTAAACACCCTTAATTATCTGATCATCCCACAAACCCATCAATCCTAGGCCACCATGATTATATATAAACAAGTAACTCCCTTTATATATATCTTCTCTCCTCACACACTCAAAACCACAATATTTTCCACCCCCCCAACCCCATAAAAACCCACCTCATTTCATGAAAATCACAAGATACCACCACCCCCATTCTCTCCCCATAACCACACACCCATAAATCCACCTTCCTTGCTTCTCCTTCACTCTACCCAAACAACAAACTCCATGATGTCACCGGAAAACATCCCTCCTCCACCGGAAAACGACGCCGCTACCCGGAAAACCGCCCCCCCAAAACAACCCCATGAACAACCCCAAAAATGCCCAAGATGTGACTCAGCCAACACCAAATTCTGCTACTACAACAACTACAGCCTCACCCAACCAAGACACTTTTGCAAGACTTGTAGAAGGTACTGGACCCGTGGTGGGGCCCTCCGCAACGTCCCCATCGGTGGCGGCTGCCGGAAAACCAAGAAACTCAGAACCTCCTCCTCCTCAACCACCACCTCCAACTCATCCCCCACCGCCAAAATCGGTGGTGGAGTTGAGTTTGGGCACGGGTTCAAGTTCCTTAATCCGAACTTGAACCCGTCGTCCCTGGGCTGTACCACCCCCGCCGCGGCGGGTATGGAGTTTCAACTGGGTGGGTTCTCCCTACCCAAACTCCACCCCGCCACCGCGGGGGTCTACACCCAGTACGTCACCAGTTCCGTGCCCCCACCCGGGCACGGAACTGGTGCCGGCCCGTATTTCGGGTTAGACCTACTAGCAGGTCTAAACTACTCCCCCTCATCACCTCCACCACCACCACCACCAGCGGCTGGAAACGAGAACCCGATTTCGATATCGTCTATCGAGTCGTTAAGTTCTATTAATCAAGAAATGCACTGGAAGCTACAACAGCAGAGATTAGCCATGATTTACGGGCGAGGGGACGATCATGAAGAACACAAAATCAATGATCAAGAGAAGCTTCATCATCAAGATACTACTCAAGGAGGGAGTATTAATCTTTTCAAGAATTTGGAGATTAATAATAATAATAATAATAATAATAATGGTGGAGAAAGGAAGATGAATGTTGGTCCAACAGAGTGGTTGTTTGATCAAATTCAGACGTCTTCTGCTGCTAATCATGGTAATTATGGTACTAATTGTACGAGTAACAATGTTAATGAAGTTGCAGGGAGTAATTTGCATGGAGTTTGGGGTGATTTAAATCATCATAATCATCATCAGCAGCAGCTTCAGTTTCATGGGTTGGAGTGAAGAAGAAGCCAGAATTTTCAGAGATTTAATTGTAGAGATTTGATGATGGAGAAATGGTAATTAATTAAGAAAAAAAAGGTTAGCAGGTTGTTATTTCATTATTATAGAGTGATTAATTAATGGGGTTGAAAAGTTTAAGACTTTAATCAGCTTAATTATTTGTACTCTATGTAACTAATGTAAGTAAAAAAAATATTTAACCTTTTGTGAAACTTTTGTTGAATTTATGCTTGGTATAATTCCAAAACTTTTAAATAATGTTAAATTAATTTAACATAGTGAATTGAAACTTCATTGTTTTTTTTACCTTAGTTTAATTTTGGTATTCCCCCTTTCCAATTGTTCATATTGGATTATTTGCTAGGTTAATGGATTTTCCCCCTATCTAGTTAAATGAATCTTTTTATATAAAGATCCTCTAGAGTTTGTTTGTGGTAAAGTTTGTGAATTTTACCAAAACTAGTAATTTGATAAAATGAAAGAATTTTAAAAGGCACATATAAAAATATTAATTTATTTATTCTTACCTTTTTTGGTAAACTCTACCAAATAGAGTTGAAGACCAACTCTAGAGGATCCATACACAATCTTTTTGGATTGAAGCGAGTGAACTGTATTGTTAATTTGTCGTTGTTATTAATCATGCCACCGTGTGAGTGTAATATCATGATTACAAATTAAATAATTTTAGTTATGTAACCCAACCTTTATGTTAATCACCACCAATTTCTACCCATGGTCCGATCCTCGCAACAAATCCTTTAATTTTGTCGTAATTGCGGAATATACGGGCTTTTAAATGCGGTATTTGATGATTTACACATTGTTAATTTCTAAACCAAATGCTAAGAAGTAAGAATATGTTAAAATGTGAGAAATACAATGAAAATTATCAGAATAGTAATTTTATCCTTGGTTTTTTTTTTTGGATCATTAGTTTGGTAATTGAATCCCAAATCTTAATCACTAGTGAAAAAATCCAATCATACATAGAAGAGCATAATTCTAGCTAGTATATATGTAGTGCATGAAAAGTTACCTAGTAATAGCATGCCATGCTTTATAGAAATTCGAAGCAAAAGTAGAAAATGGAAAGCAATGAGTCCAAATTTCAGTGACTACTAATAGAATAATAATGCTCATTCCAAAGCCTTTCTTGTTTGATCAGTGCGATGTGATGTGAGTTGATTTTGTCTTTTGTTATTTGTTGGTAAATCCATCTAGATTTTTGATCGATCCCAATTTATGAGTCTCTAAAAGCATGCATTAATGAATCAATCTCTAAAACAGGATTTTAACGTAATTAATTCGCTGAAGGAAACACGAGAATGCTACTCACTACATGTTGACATTTCATCAATTTAAGGAGATACGAGAATTCTCTCACGCATTTTTATCACCATATCAATGAAACACGAGTTAGTAAACATGATATTGGTGTGTTTTGGAGTTAATTAATATATTGGAGTATCTAATTAATTAATCCAATCTTGCACAATTAATATGTTTCTAGGTAGGGTGGATTTACTTTCATAAAGCTAGGGCAACATTTTTGAAATCAAATAAACTCGCTGTTTTAGAACTAGTTTTCCTATTTTGCACACCTTTTGGAAAATCCCGAAGTAATCTATACACTCCGAACCTCTGAATCCACGAATGTAGTTAATTAGATTAATTATCCTATATGTTTAGCATTGGATTTCTGATAGTAATTTGGTGAGGAATAATGATATAGTACATCAATTTTAATTTAGGTGGTGTTGTCTCATAAAGTAGAGACTTAAGAGGGGTAAAATGAAGCATTGTCAACATCTTTGAATGGATGAATCAGAAAGTGTGATGGTCAAGAAAAAAGAGAGAGAATTTGGCAAGTGAATGAAACTCTACTAGTACAGTGTAACAGTACTAGGAGTAGATGTTTTGTTTAGGGTTTTTTGTTCTTTTCTTTTTTCTTTGTTGACACTTTTTTTTCATTCCCTACCATAGCCAAAAAAGATGGTCTGAGCTTTTTCATTTTTCTAGGGTCTTGAACTATGAGCCCATGACTAGCTAGCAGCTGCTAGCATCTTTTGCTGATTTTCTTGTTGATCGTTTGAATTGTGTGTTCCATAAAATTTGAACAAGATAGCTTTCGCCCTTTCTTTCTCTCTTTCGCTTTTCGAGTCCTTATCAATCGGCTTTATTAGCGCGGATGTCAGCTAACTCAAGAAAACATGCAATGGAACATATTTATGCAACATATGCTTTAATTAGAGTCCTAACTCCTTGGGGGTGGATGTCCATATAATTAACGACGTTTATTAATTATTAGTGTTTTAACGGCATGTATACCATACTCTCGGGACTATGTACTCCCGAATTTGCTTTTATGTACTTTAGCGGGGTTTTCATGTACTTTTGCAAGTTTTTCATGTATTTTAGTGGATAATTTATGTATTTTTGTGAATTTATGTATAATTTTAGTCATTTGCAACCAAGATAGATTAATAAAACTTTGAATTAATATTTTTAGGTTCTAACCTATTTAAGTAAACATTTTTCATCCATTAAGAGACTCTAATGAATTGATAATCGATATTTTCATCTTTGTACTTCAAGATCGAGTACATCTTTGTATTATTCAACATATTTATACTTCCAAATACTATAAATATTAGCAAAACTATACGAAAATGGTTTGATGTGTAAATTTACACCGTTTAAACAAAGAATACACAAAATTGTACTTAAAGTACATTAAATTAGAGTAAAAGTACATCAACTTCTATGTTAATGTACACAACCAGATAAACGAGAGTACGTACTCTCGGGTATATACAATAATTTTCCGTGTTTTAAAGACTCTCCCTATATTCATAAGAAGGTAATTAAGTAAGGAGAAGTACAATTGCTACTATGATTTGTAAATGAGAAATGGGGCAAGCAGGGGGATTTTACTGTCGAAAGGACTGCTGGATTTTAAGTACTGGCTTGACCATGAAGATACATTAACATCCACCTCAATTCAAGAAGCTAGCTAGCAGTCCTATATATGTTGATCATATGCTCGCACATTGTGATAATTGTTCTATATATGTACGTACGTATAGTGCAAAGTACTGCAATATAGTAGATGCTCGATCTTCCAATTATCTTCGAACTGAACTAGTCTGATTTTGTTCACTCGATAACCATCAGTCGTATATCTCATCAAATGGCACCTACCGCGTGGTTTAACTTTAACATTTGAACGATTATTGCCTCTAAGTTTACCGTTTTGAATCTCTCTTTTCTTCGATTATTATAACGCCCACATCAGCTCGTTTACTATGCATGTACGTACATCTTACATGAGATCAGAGTTTGATGAAGAAACGAGGAACAAGAAACCTGATGAACGTGAAAGGGTCACGTTCGTTTACATGTTAAATAGAACTTTATACGATCGTATGCATATCTCATGGATGTAGTTAGGGATATATAGATGGATATGCATGGAACAATAATAGGTAAAGTTTTATGTGGTGATGAGTAGAAGATGTTGCATGCATGTCATTGTCAAAACCGTCAACCCCTAAAATGCAAGAAGCTCATGACATAGTCTTGTACATATAATCATGTATATCGAAGTTTCATTAATGTTATGAGACATCAACGTTCTACAACAAACACCCACATCTACCTACAGAAACAAACTGTATGTTAAGCTTATAGATGAAGCTTAATTAAGTGAAGGGTGTCCCCACTATCATTTATAAGTATATATGTAGACGAAAATCACAATTCACGAAGGATCGATTTTTGTAAGATAATGTTAGAGGTCTACAGATGTAGACACTAAAAAAAATGTCTACAATTAGCAATAATTTGACTACACTATCAAAATTATACTACTCACACAATTAGTTTTAGTGCCTGAATTTTTCGTTACAATTAATTTTACTACCCCGATCTCAATTTTACCACTACTAACTCAATTTTACATTGTAGACAAATTAATTGTATCTACATTGTAGATCTCTAACAATTTCCATATTTGTATAGCCGTATAGATTAACCTAACCGATGACATCTTGAAAATGTTAACTCATCAAAACTACGGAGTACGAGTAGTAATTAATGTTGTTTCCATTCAAAGTATCTATACATTCGCTCTCTAGTAACATTTAGCATTTTAGCTTCGTAGTGAAGTAGTGTTTGCGTTCAAAAAGAAGGGATCGGAAGATAATAGTACATAGACTGATGTCATTTTTTACTTGAATTTCAATGTTTGATGGGTTTAAAGCGTGGATGACCACCTTGAGAGTCCGCAAAAGGAAAGCTCAGAAGACGCTAATACATACCATTATATATACCATACATATGCAAGAAAAGCGGCTCATAAACTAAAAGCAAGAGCAGTAACGCTCAAGTTATCATAATAATGCAACAAACTAAGCTAGAAATATTTCTTGTGGAATTTGTCATGTTGTGATTTTGTAACGGCTAATTTTAAAGCAAAAATGGCAAAGAATTAAACGAGAAAAATGCATGCATCGCATTGCATACCCATTTTTCTTCTTCACTGTATTATACCGTACCGTTTTCCGCAACTTCTGGCCAACATGTACAAATGAAAGTCAGATTTTCAATTGTGACGTATTGGGGAAGTAACTTTTACCCATACTCTGGAAGTATTATTTTCACTTAGCAAAGAAACTTACACGACAAATTTTCACCTCCAAATGGTTTCTTATACGCCTACCCTTAAGCTGCAAGTCCTAGCTATTTTTTTTCATTAAAATGGATCGGAGTATATATGTTGGTTAAGTTGGTAATGAATGTGTTGATTGCTCTGATCTCTGCTATTACGCTATTTGCCGTACACCCTCATGATTTCATCGGTTGATAATATTCCCTTGTAAGTTTTGGATTGTTTATGTTTACGATCAGTTGAAGATAGAACGTACTCCGTCATATGCATCCGTTATTTCATCTCATCAGGCTTTACTACCCAAATTACATAGAGGTATTGTTGACAACTTATATGGTCTGTTACATTGACCGTACCGTTAAACTATTTCACTTACATAAATAATTGACAATCTTACTCGAAAACTCAAAAAAAAAAAAAAAAAAGTGGTTTGGGCTACTAGAGTGGCTGCTTTGGGCTGAAAGATAAACTAATGGGCTCAAGTGAAAGCCCAATATACAACTCCTTTCAAGAACTTCACTGAAGCATAAATCTTCTGTAACATCTTTGTTGTACAAACATTTCAAATGCATTAAAAGATTGCAGCTGAAATACATGTGTGGCAGAAGAAATTGCAAAACAAACCCCGCAACAATACGTTGCTTAGCTAAAGATCACATCACTACGAAGACGGCATAATTTGTTCTTAACAAACAAGAATTATATCACTAATCACAGGCTCATTAGCACCATGTTCTCTTCTTAGTATCCTTATTCTCTTGAGCAGTGTGACTGTGAGCATAATCTCTGACGACCCTGGTGCGCGTCACAGGCCTTTGGGGGGCAGCCGCTGGTCTAGTGGTCTTTGTGAGGCGGCTGTATGGTTTAGGAGGATCGGACTTCCTGATCTTCTTGTCATGCAATGGAGCTGGGGCAGGCATTTGGTTCTCTATCTCCCCACCCCTAAACTCCCTTTTCCGCCTTGTCTCCATGGCAAATTCACCTCCTCGTTTTGACAATGTCGAACCATGGCTCATCCTGTTGGATGAGTTTGAGCTTCGTAGGATAAGTGGATCAACCTCACTCATTGTTTCTTCCCTTGAATAGGGCTTTACTACCATAGGAGTGGCTCCTGCTACTTCAGCGTATTCCTGAGGTATCATCCTACGCTGCTCCAATTCGTGTTCTTTCTCTTTCAACTTTTCCTCCAGGTCCTTCACCTGCCAATGCATATCGATAAGAAAAACCACAATGATAGATCAACAATACCACGGTAGTAAATAGTACCATGATATTTAGAAGTCTATAAAAACACCAGGAAGAAGAAAAAAATAACCTTTTGCTGCAGCAAGAGAGACTCAGTGTTGTGTTCCTCTGCCAATTTTGCCTCAAGCTCTTTGATCTGCAAAGAATTTGGAGTTAAAATACTTGCAGCTAAGGGTAAACAGGTCTCAAGGCTTCTTAGTGACAGTAAGAATTTTGCCGCTAAAGTAGTTAGACAGACCTTATGTTGAAGTGTCAAGGAATGGACTTCTGATTCTTGTATTTGCTCTTTTAATTTCTTCTCAAGATCCCGTGCCTGCTTTATATAAATTTTTTTAGTTTCGATCTCAAAATTGATCAGGATACTCGGCTGGTTGTCACATCAGGAAACCGTACTATTACAGTTAAGAGGTACCTGTTGTAGAGCTGCAGAGTCATTCTGTTGCTGATCTCGAAGCTTAACCTCTAGTTCTTTAACCTTCAGAAAAACCAGACGAGAAAGCATGACTTAGCTACTGATAGCAGCAGAAGAAGTTAAGAAAGCATCAATACGAAAGGAGTAAAAGTAAACCTTATGCTGCAAACTACAGCAAACTTCTTCCCTCCCCTTCAATTTATCTTGGAGCTGCAGTAGTTGTTCTTCGAAGTCCCTAATCTTTTCTTGCTGGTTCTTGGAAGTCTGATCTTTGCTTCTAGCCTTACTTTCCCAGTTCTGGAGGCTCTCTTCTAGCTTCCTAATGGACTCATCTTTAGACTTCGATTCCATCCTTGCCTTTTCAAGCTGAAATGTGATGTGAAACAGATAATACTAATTACATGTGCCCTCGTAGAGAAAACATTCATCAGACACAAGAACGCCACACAAACAAAAGAATACCAGTGCTTTGCTCTTCTGAAGATCACTTGTATCGATTTGTCTCTTAGCCGGGGCCAACTCAACCCCACGGACTCGACTTGCAAAATTCAGTGAGCTAAGTGTTTCACCCAAGTCATGTTCTGATGGACTGATTTGTACAAACATTAACGTCTTAGAATTACCCCCTGCAGAAGATGGAAGATTTATTAGAGAATGTGGGCATTTAGACCAAGATTACAAGGAAGCCGTCAACACACTGGGGTAAAACTAACAGAAAGAATATCGATCTCAAGAGATACAATCTAGAATTTTGCGGCAGTTTTACCTAACGAGTCCTGGAGTAAATGTGTCAGCTTCGAATTTCTGGAAGCATAGGGCCAAAGAAGATAAAATTAGCACTCCCTTAGACATTGATGTGTTCGATCGTGTAACAACCAACAAAAGTAGCACATTGGGCATACTGACCTGTAGGGAATATGGCTGCTTTTATTTGCCAAAGCAGATATTACATCTCCCAAAGCTGACAACGATTTATTGATACTCTGAGCTTCCTTCAGCCTTTCTCCTTGAGCATCAGTCTTCCCAAGCCTCTCACTGCCAGCCAAATCGACAAGCCAAAGCTTGCTTTTCGTGCATTCTCCATTGATCAAGTTCTTCGCTTTGACCACTACACAAAGCATGCTGGGCAACAGCACCAAGTAAGCTATATCAAATAGGACACAAGAAGCAGGATAGGCCGATAGGGGCAGTATGTGATGACAGAAGATGTAACAAAACAAAAATCACAATACTAACCAGTGAGAACGGCTGCTGTGCTCATTCACGTTATTTGACCCAACAGCCCTAGCATTACTCCCAGTCCGCAGCACTTCCCACACTTGTTTTGTATTCCCAACTTTAGCTTCAACTATTCCCGGAACATGGTGCGATCCTTCAGAGGCCTGTTTTATCTCTAATCTGACACCACAAAAGACGGAGGAACATATATTAAATACTGAAACTGACACTTGATGAAAAGAATGAAACACAACAACAACTGAATACCCATAAGTCATCACTTGGATTCAAAGATGTAAGTGAAAGATAGTGACAGAAAAATAAGTACTTTTTGGGGGCAGTTGAAGTATCCAGTAGATCCCTTATCTGCTCATTGTAAACTTCGAGAACACTAACAGATATGTCATATGTGAAGGTATCACTTCTTTCCCTGGAAATTTGGAACAACTGCTCAAGTGTTCTATAGTTTACACCACGGTTCTGCTCTGTGCCCTCCATTGTAAAAGTTTTCCCAGTTCCAGTTTGTCCGTAAGCAAATATACAAACATTGTAGCCATCTAACACAGATGTAGCCATTGGTGAAGCATCAACAAAGACATCACCTGCATCATGGAGAAAATCCCAGACTTAAGTTCGCATCAGATTGGCAGAGTGCCAGAGGCAATGTGCCTGAGTCAATGTGCATGAGTCAAACAGCCAGTACAATGCAATGACCAGTCGAGATTACAACTAAAAGTACCTTGGTCATCCTTTGGCATGTAAACTCTGTCAAATTTGAATATCTTCTTATTTGATCCACTTGTCAAAATAGAAAGTTCCCCATCTTTTGCACCTTCGAAATCTACTATTGTTGCATATCCAATTGAATGCTCCTTCTTATTCAGAGGTCTGCAGCGACAGAAGACTCTAATGTTCCCTGATGATGAGAGCTACGATGAGTTTCACCAAGCTATAAACACACTTTGAAATTAAATCACAAGATACTATGTCGTAAGATCATGCCTTTAGCCTCTTGAACTTCGTTGAAAAGCTGTTTTCTCTTCTTTTGTTCTTCAACATACTTCTCCTTGAATTCCTCGCACTGAGCAACTGCAATCATATAACTTCAGAAGCACATTTCTCAAAGCTATAACCAATGGTACAAGTAATTTAGAGTTCAGCTTACCTAGCATCTGTACGGCAGAAACCATTTTGGCCAATTCAGGAATCGAGTCGGTACAGTCATGTGCTTCTCGAGCGAGCTGAGAGTGTTCTTGCTTCAGTTTCTGAGTAAATTTTAAGTTAGTCACTCCCATGCAGATACGCATACGATACAGCTCAAACACTAACTAGCTTTAGAATGATGAACTATGCACACAAACCAGATGCTCCTATATGTTACCTTCACTTTTTCTTCTAAAACAGAAACTGCCATGATCCAGAACTTCTTATCATGCTCATACTTGCTAGAGATAGCCCTCAACTCTTCAGCTTGTTTCTCTACAGTCTGATCTATAAAACAGACAGTATAAAAGAAAAGGTGATGCAACCACATAAACATTGGGTAAAAGTCTCAAACTAATCAAGATACAAAAACAATTCTAATTCAGGATATGAAAGGATGTGACTAAATATTAGCGTACACAAATTTAATTATAAACAGAAAGCATATCCATCAAGTTTGTGAACAACTTTTAAATCAATTGTTATGAAGAAAGCAAGCATTTTTAATAGAGAAAAGTTGGAGTCATTTAAACTTTATAGACATATCAAACTATGAGGCAGCGAAACCAGGATTATAAATTAAGCTGACAGCATAGGCAGACTTATAGATTAAACACAATAATGCCACAGAACTTTACTTGTGACAGTTACAGGAGTAAACAGAATTCTTTTGAACATATTGCTACTTGTGCATTGATTGATGCAGAGCTAAGCATTTTGTTCACCTCTCACCAGGTAACTTAAACTTACCGAGAGAGTAACTTTTGAACACTCTGTTGTCAAGTTCCATCCTAACCTTCTCCAGTTGTTCATTCGCAGCAGTCAAAGACATCCAAGCTTGGTAGCATTCATCTGTCTTGCGCTGGCATTGCTGGCTCAGCTCATCAATTTTCTTCTCATACTTGGCAGTTGATTTCAATCGCATGCCTCTCTCCTGACACCAATTGCCGACACAATCAGGGCAGTTCAAAAAGTGCATATCTCATGTGCGAAAGTGTCACAATATTCAATCTTTACCTGAGGTAGAGGAACTTCTATCTCAGCAGCGCAATGATGACATCTAAGGTACTCTTGGTTAAGCTGAGGATCTAGGAGCCAATCGCGAAAAGGGTTAGGACATAAGCCATAAAAGGGTTAGAAACCCATAAAGTTGTTATAACTTCAAGAATCCATGTTGAAGTTACCTGCCAATTTTGGTGCTCTACGAATGCAGATTCCACTAACTACTGCAGTTCCTAGCAGAGCTTCAAACCTTATGATAATTTTGCCATCCTCTTTAGCAGGGGCTCTGAAGTCGACCAGCAGAAGTGGTTTGTTAGCTCCAACAACAGCAAAAATGTCAAAATCAGAGAGAGCCTGCCAGTTTTATGAAGTTCATAGGGTTAGTATCACTATGCTACAATTCTCTAGCAAATAGAAACTCAGAAAGCTTTAGGACAGAAATCTTGCCTTCTCATCCTGAATATAAACATTAAACACTCTCATTCCTTTAGGTCCAAATGTGTTTATTATTTCAGCAAAGTGAAGGTCAACAAAGTAATTTCCTGGTGGAAGATCACTAAACTCGTAGCTGAAGTTGCCAAATCGCGCTGACTGATATATGAACGGGTAATCACCACCATCCGATATACATTCATCAGTTCGAAGAACTTCTCCACCTTCATATCGACCATCAGCCGAAAATTCAACACCTGAATCTCCTTGACTTGTACCCTCAGCACCAGCATTAACAAATGTCACAATGTCGTCTGTTTACACAACACAAAACTCATCAGGAAGAGAGACCTATATACCGCGCAAAGTGTGTTTCGGACACCTTCAGCTCACAATTATCTATCCACTCCTACATATTCACCCTTGGAAATACAAAAACAACAAAAAGATCATCCCCAAACCCTTCATAAAATAACATTGTATCGGATACGCTATAACAAGCTCAAATTCTGTCACATTTTTACTTATGGAGCACAATGTACCCTATCCATTGACAAAATAAGCACTAATCAATCGAATTATGCGATAACCCCAATTCCGAAAATCGCCATCCAAAATTAATTTGTCAACCATTATACACCATAGATCAAAAAATATTTCCAATTCACAATGTGTTAAACACAGCATAAACAATCAAGCAGCTACTAATGACAACATTTCAGTAACACGCTACCACATTATCAAATTAAAAAGAAAAAAACATGAATAAATTACAATAAATTTCTAACCTGTACAACATGATCTTGAAAACCCAGTGGTAACAAGTCTAGAACTTGAATCACAAACCATAGAATCTCCCACAGAATCTTGAGAATCATCCATTGTGGAATCTTTATGTTGTTCAACTAAGATTCTTTCTTCAGTATTAATCATTGGGTCATTAATAATTGAATCATTCTTCCCCAAATCATAAACCCCAGAACACAAATTCCCCAAAATTAGGGTTTCTGACTTGTGGGAAACTTCATTCTTCCCCACATCATAAGCCCTAGAACCTAAATTGTCCAAATTTAGGGTTTCTGCATTCTTCCCCAAATCATAAACCCCAGAATCTGAATTGCCCAGAATTAGTGTTTCTGATTTTTGGAGAAATTCATCGAAATTGTTGAATTCCATGGGAAACAAAAATATGGGTTTTCGAAATTGGGTAAAATCTTGTAAGAAAGATTGAAACTTGTGGTAGAATTTAAACAAGAAATGCGTTAATTTTGCGAAATGAAGTGAAAAGATAGTCTTTTTAATTCGATTTTTTATTTTGCTTTCCTTTATTATGGGGGGGGGGGGAAGAAGCTTCAAATTTTCAATTTTCGAGTTTTTTGACCGTTGGGTTTTGCTGAGATTGAAGTATGAAGTGTTGATGTAAGAGCAGTGATGAAAGAAAGTGACAGACAAATGAGAGAGTGACACGACAGCTTTGCTTCAGCCAAATTCATGGGCTATTTTATCAGCTTTGTTCAATCTTGGGAGTTGGAATGATGTTCGGCCTGCTTTTATCAGCAGGCTTGAGTTGTTCTCCTTGCGTGTAAATGTAAAGCTCAAAGCCCAACGGATTACGTGATTCCGGTATGTATCGTGCACCTAATAGTGGTGGTCGAGTCTATCGTTAGAAATTTAACGTATGGTTTTAACTTGAATATACAAAGTCGGCCTTATCATTTGAATCAAAAACCTGTTGGTAATCAAGTACCTTAAGGACACGCGTGTTTACTAGAGATTAGAAAAATGGTGGTGGTGCATCATGCATTAGAGAGTAGACATCCTATGCACATATGGACATGAGACTTTTTTTTTTTTTTTATTCCCGTAAAAGGTGAATATAATGCAAAGTGTCCTTTCTCCAATATGTGTGAAGATGATGATGATGATGCAGTGTCCAATGTCCATTATATCATCACTTACTAAGTTCGAAACTGAAATATACGTTGAATTCAAAAATCGTTGGAAGTTCAAACTCTTTTTGTCTTCGATATTTCATAGGTAACAATGTTGATGTCGTGTCCAATGTTATGATATCTCATGTCTAAGTATTTATCGTCACGTAACTAATATTTTGAAGCTGAAACAGAACATGACCTATAAGAGAGTTATCGATCATATCGGAATTAATATGAGTATGAGTATATAGTTAAACACCCTAAATTTGTAAAGTGAAGGACACTCCAAACTTAGCGATGTAGAGATTTTCTGTGCATCTCATTGATCTTAACTTTCATATCTATCTCTTACTCATTCTTTACGAACCTTTACTACTCTCGTCCGTCCCATTTTCAAACCCGTACGTTACTCTCCAATTACTTATCGAATTACCTCTTACTAACGGAAATCATGTCATACCTTTTACTTTTCAAACTAAATGTTTAACATTTTGTCACTTTAACCTTCATGAACCAAGGTCTGGCGGTCAACCAAATATCACTCCCGCAATCCAACGAATTCCAATATTACCCCTCGACATACCCCCAGACGAAACCAAAACCACGCTCTCATTACACGCGTGTTTGCCAAACCATCAAAACTCCTCATTTCTCACTGTTACGGAGTGCGTATACTACACGACCCTTCAACCGCGCGTGATATGACCTCTCCAAAGGTAACCAAACCGTGCCCTTAAATTTCCACAGCAAAAATCTCCCCCCCTTCCGATAGAAAAACAAGGGCTTCCCGCATCTCATTTTTCACTTCCCTCCCAAATTCACTCACTTATAAAACTTCTTGATTACTCATCGTACATGCTTCCTTGTAATCTATAATTATAAGGTAACTATTTTAATTTTACTCTTTTCAATTTATAATGTGGATTAAAATTATGTCTCGTTGGTTAATAATTTCCGATTATGTTCTAACTTTTGTTCAAATGCGTGTCGTTTACTTTTAGTTGATTGTGTAATTCGAATGATACTTTTTTTTTTTTTGTAAGTATGAATTTCATGTATGCTGGAGTGAATTTGGAAACGCGGCACCGGAAAATCGAACCCTAACACTGTAGTAGTTTATATCAGCATGATCAGTAACATTTGGAATTTGTTTGACAGTTAAAATTTTGATATACTGTTGAACTGTTAATCCACGATGTGTGTTAGGTTGTGGTAATTCAGTGAAAAAAATTTGACAGTGAAATGTAAGGGTTTACTTGCTGTTAATTTTTCGCCAAAAGCGGGAGTCTTTGAGACACTGGGGTAGTAATGTTGTCGTAATGTGGAGGTGAATTAGGTTTGTTAAAGTAATTATTTTTGATGAAGTTGTTAATTGTGGTCGAGGCGTTTTGATTTCTCGTGTTAAATGTTGATTGTGTTGACGGAAAATGGAACCCTAAATCGACAATGTAGTTTCTATGTAGAGTAGAAGTCGTGACTCGTGAGCATGAATGCCTGATTAGTGATTACTGTCATTTGGATTTTGGTCGCGTTTGATGGCATAGTATTGTAGAATTGTCTAAAATGGATGGCGAAATAATTAGTACAATGCAGTACATTTTTTTGACAGTGGGATGTGTTTTCAGAGAATTTAGTGCATCTTAGATAACAATGGAAAGTGAGGATGGAAATGTTCAGCCGATTATGATGCTTCCTCCGCCAGTACGAACATTTAGAGACAGAGAGGAACTTGTTGGGTATGTTCGTGAATTTGCTGTGAACCATGGTTATGTAGTGATTATCAAGAAGTCTGCGCGAGAGAGTGCTGTCATCCTTGGGTGTGACAGAGGAGGAACTACTCGTAGACGTAATACTGGTGAGCTTAAGCGGAAAAGAAAGGCGCCCTCACGCCTTATTAATTGTCCTTTTGAGGTCGTTGGTAAAAAGGACGTGGATGATGATGTTTGGGTACTTAAGGTAAGGAATGGGGAACACAATCATGAACCTTTGAAGGATATGTCTGAGCATCCATACAGTCGCCGTTTCAATGAGGATGAAGTCAAGCAAATTAAGGAGATGATTGAAGCAGGTGTAAAACCGCGCGAGGTGCTCGAAACTCTAAAGCAAAGCAATCCTGAGCTACGGTCAACTCCAAGGCATGTATACAATCTCAAAGCTAAAATAATCCAAGGGAAATATTCAGGTTGGGCTCAATCAAGTTTTGTTGCGAACGTGAAGTAGCTTTGTTACTCATGTTAATTATAACGTCAACTGTCAAGTGCTTGTGTTTGCATGCTTTGCGACCGACAAGTTACTGCTTGTTCAGTCAAGCCTTTTTTCAGCATTCTGTCCTATTAAACTGAGTGCTAGAAGTTTAAGCAAGATAACAATAGGTGGCGAAAATTCTGAATCGTGCTGCTTCTCTGTGGAATAGACTTCCTTTCATACTGAGTGTCTTTTACATTGGTTTTTTGTTTCTACACAGTCGCATAGCAATCATGATAGGATTATCTTGATGAAGTAGGACTTCTTTCGATTTGTTTTTAATTGTAGCATAAGATGTAATTCGCACCTGGACTTTTGGATGAGGGAAAGGTATGTCTGTGGAATGTGGAAGGTTTCAACTTTCAACTTCATCCGTACAATCAGTATAGGCTGGTTAGAGTTCTGGAGTGGAGGCAGCATTGTGGTTTGACTGATTCTGATTCGTTGTAACTTGTATAGCGTTATTTTCTGTACTTGTGAGCGAAGCGCTTCTCTGATGGAAATATTTATGTATCTTTTGCAGAAACAAGTTTCAAGACTTGGAAGCCTACAGGAGGGCCCAGCTACAAAAGTAGTCCAGTGAGGCTCCACTATCCATAATTTCAGTTTGATTATTTTGTGTAATTATTAGAGCATTTAGAAGTTCTTAATAAATAGATATAGTTCGCCAATGTTTACCCATTCTGAACTTTGTGACCTGTATGTTGGAAACAGTGAAACAATGGTCGGCCTGGTAGTTAAAAGTGCTTCTAGAGGAAACGCGTATAGTATAGTGCACTGACTGAGCTCCAAGGTGATATCCTTTTGTTTTCTGAAAATTGGAGCTCATTCAACGTTTTTAATCTGTCTGCAGCTAAAGGTTTCTAATTTTATTGGTGGAAAACTTTTGGACTCGGAGGGAAATCTCTGTGCTGATGTTATCAATCCTGTAAGAATACATCTGGTCTCTGGTCTTTTCTCTTTCCTTTGTTTTCTCTTTATTTCCAATAATAATACTAGAATGTAAATTTCAACCAGGCAACCAAAATGATAATGTCGCAGGTGTATTCATCAACACATGAAGAGTTCAAATCCGCTGTTCACGCGGCCAAACAAGCTTTTCTGCCTTGGAGAAATACACCCTGTTCAGTTCGACAGCGTATCATCATTAAGCTCCTTGAACTTGTCCGCCGAGATATAGTGAGGATGTAAAATATGGCTGTCTATTAATGTCAGCTATAATATTTGTTGGCTGAGTTTCTTAAACTATCTTGCAGGACAAACTTGCTTTGGTTATTGGTACTGAACAGGGTGA
This sequence comes from Spergularia bocconei, assembly GCA_963457585.1. NCBI lineage: Eukaryota > Viridiplantae > Streptophyta > Magnoliopsida > Caryophyllales > Caryophyllaceae > Spergularia > Spergularia bocconei. The sequence continues at coordinate 787,582 of OY734945.1, read as the reverse complement.
GACAATCAAGAGGATTCGCGCTGACATTCTCCACAGTGTAGGTAAAGTATCAATGCTCGAAAATATCAGTGTCACAGCTCAAACATTTTCCTGATTCTGTTGGAAATTTGTATCTGATTGTAGAAGTGGTTGAACGTAGTTGTCGGAATACGGCTCTGCAGATGGGTGAATTTGTTCCCAATGCTTCTACTGGGATTGACACACATTCCATTAGGGAACCTCTCGGAGTTTGTGCGGGGATCTGTCAATTCAATTACCCTGCATGGGTGCCCTTGTGGGTATGGCTCTACTCATGAATCATGCATTAAAGCTAGACAAGGGCACGAGTTTCTGACCTGTACTGACTTTTTGGAGAAAAGCTTTTCTTTAATTATAGATAGTTAATATTAATTATTGATAGTTTTGATCTAGTAGATTACTCGAGTTGTTGAAGCAACATAGTTCATTTCTTTCGTCTTTAAACTTTTCGTTTTTGTTAGAAGTGTTGAAAAGACATCTTGCCTTATCCACATTCTTCTTACCCATCTTGCATCATGTTGATTTTTCTACATGCGTGTCAGCAGACTTGCACCCTCAAATTTGCATAATTTCTGGGTTTTCTTCTAAAATTTTGTACAACTTCTGCAGATGTTCCCTATTTCCATCTTATGTGGCAATACGTTTGTTCTAAAGCCATCAGAGAGAAGTCCAGGTGATTTATAGTTTTATGTTCTCCTATATTGATTTCTGCTTTATAGGGCATGATATATTTAAGTTGAGTTGTATGCATATTCACTATTCGATTTTATTCGAATTACCTTTGATGATACGAATTTATATTTAATTTAATTTGAACAGTGCATCATTGTACTCACTCTTAATGGAGAAAATTAATTTTTTTGGAGTTCTCCAATTCCGTTAACTTGGCTGAGTTTGCTACTTTGGTGTGACGTTCAAGGCACATATTACTTTGGTTTTCTATCGCTTCTGGGCACGCAGACTTTCAGTTGTGGGATAGGTAATCGGGTAGATTCTGAATCAAACGAAGTTCAGTTAATATATAATAAAAAATTGTTAAATAAGAATGAACGAAAATGAGGTTGTAATTTTTTGAAACTTTTCTTATACAGTGCTAATCCAACACAAGCTTTCTCACATAATGTCAGTGTTTTTCCATTTTCATTTTCTATTCTTGCGACAAATTTCTGTGGCAGTTTTATATAAACTGCTGTATTGAAATTATGGTTTACATTGCATGCTATTCATACTTGGTAATCAATGAAGAATCTTAGAAGCTACGAGAAAGTTTGACTGTTTTATCCTTTTTAAACATATTGAGAAAGATTTGGTGGAGAAGATGTTTTGTGATCTGGCGGAGGAGTGTTCAGATGGAGTGGGTGTATATTGTTCTATATGTGTTGTATGTAGCAGTGACTAGCTGTACTGCAAGAAAGGTGGTTGTAGTGCGTTTGCTTAAACATTAAGGGTTTGACTCTTTTGAGCCCCCACATATAATCGAAGATGATGGTGAATTTCAATATCATCTCATGTTGATAGTTTTATTGAGCAATAAAACAAGAAAATTTGAAACTTTATAGGCATCCTATTGACTCCTAATACTTAGTTTTATGGGAACAAAGATGAGCCATGCAGACATGCAGTTTATGAACAGTTCCTTTTACTTACTGTCCCTTCATCCATCAAAAAATCATTCTTACCAACCTTAATTTAATGTGATTCAACACACTGTTTTATCTTAGGTGCTTCACTAAAGTTTGTGGAGTTGGCTATGGAAGCGGGCTTGCCTGATGGCGTGTTAAATGTCATTCATGGAGGCAATGTAAGATGGCTCTTTGTTCACATGGCTTTTATCAAGATTTTGTGATGTCTTCAAAGCTCATACATGTGAGGATGTGCTGAAGTAATCGCGCATGTGCCTCTTTTTTTCAGTCTCCTGTTTATCTCACTCTGTGTGCTCAAGAGTTTTTCAGTTCCAATTTGATTTTGATGATATTTTTGACATGAACAGGAAATCGTGGATCATATATGCAGTGATAATGACATAAAGACCATATCATTTGTTGGTTCCTACACTGTAAGCCCTTTTCCCCTCTTCCTCTTTTTGCCTTTCTGATTCAAGTGCTGTAATAGCTTCTTAAAGATGAGTGTCCAGGATGTTTTCCGAACATGGAGACCAGTAATGTTGGTTACTCTTGATAGCTGTTTCTGATTTATTTTTATTAGTATCTTAAACAAGTGGTAGGTCCCTTAATCGGCAAAAAGTGCACGCTGGCCTCAATGGTTAATGTGTGCCCCTGGAGCTTAAAGAACATCCCAAACTCAGAGAAACTTGTCCTCATATCCCAAATACACACTCCAAGGCTGCCCATGATAGTGTTTTCAGGACATTTTGCTATCATTAGAAAGTGGTCAAAATTGGGCAAAATCAACGTATATATTGCACGGTTTTTGGCCCAAAATTTTATCGGAACAATAGCAGCTGAAGTCCCTACTCTCCAGAGGTCATATGAAGTGTCTTAGCTAGATATTAGAGCCCAAAAGCTATGGTGAATCCCAAAATCTGCAAAAGCCGCACACAAGCTTCAAGCGGTGATGTGTCCATTAAAGGCTTAATGTTTTTTTCCTAATAGAGAAATCAGCCCTCATATCCGACAAAGGTATTCTAATACTGGTAAAGTTCTGAGGACATGTTTGAACTTTCCAAAAAGTGGTCAAAATTGGCCGGGGCCGAAGGTATATAAATTATAGTCCATATCTTTTTTACACAAAAACTCCGCCTGTGAGTGTTTTTTTGGCATTCACTGCCGGTCTCAAGCCCGGATAAAGGAGGAGAGTTGCGGTAGGTTTGTGGCGGCCAGCGTAAAACAAGCCACATCTTATGGACATGAATCGAAATTTAATAACCGTGGGGGCGTCCCCTTCACAGCGACGCGCTACACTTCCTGGACCCGGGTGTGGTGATAAGTATGCAAGGGTCTCTAGGTCGTCGCCCCGAAGCGACGCGCCACTTCGACGCCCGGGGGTGGTGTCAAATATGCAAGGTCGCGCTACACTTCCTAGACCTGGGTGTAGTGAAAAATATGCAAGGGTTGCTAGGTCGTCACCCCGAAGTGACGCGCCACTCCGGCTCCCAGGGGTGGTGTCAAATGTGCAAAGGTTTTCAAATCATGGACGGGAGCGGGCAAGGAAGCTTATTCATAATGGTAAGGGTAGTAGGCTTAGGTTTGGAACGTGGAATATCGGGTCTTTGACAGGGAGATCTTCGGAGGTTGTGGAGGTTATGAGGAGGAGAAGGATTCACATTATGTGTTTACAAGAGACGAAATGGGTTGGGGCGAAAGCTAAGGAGATCACACCATGGGGTTATAAGCTTTGGTACTATGGAAAGGATAAGAGTAGGAATGGAGTTGGTATTATTATTGATAAGGAGTACATAGATGATGTGGTGGAGGTTTCAAGGAAGAGCGATCGCATTATGACAGTGAGGTTGGTGATTGGGAATGAGATTATGACTGTTGTGAGTGCTTATGCTCCACAAATTGGATTGGATGCATCTATTCGTCAAGAATTTTGGGAGGAGTTAGAAGAGGTGGTGCAAGGGGTTCCTAGTGGGGAGAAGTTGATTATTGGTGGGGATCTTAACGGACATGTGGGATCAACGCGGCATGGTTTTGAAAGCGTGCATGGAGGTTTTGGCTATGGGTCGAGAAATGAAGGAGGAACGAGTATTTTGGATTTTGCGTTAGCTTATGACTTGGGTATAATGAACACGTGGTTTGAGAAGAGGGAGTCTCACTTGGTGACATACAGGAGCGGAAGTAATGCGAGTCAGATTGACTTCTTTTTGGTAAGGAATGCTTGGCGTAAGAGCTTTACGGATTGCAAGGTGATCCCTGGGGAGAGTGCGGCTACGCAACATAGATTGGTGGTACTAGATTTCAGGGCTAAGGGTGGCTTAGGGAAGAGGCGGCCACAGGTAGAGCCAAGGATCAAATGGTGGAAACTTGAAGGAGAGCACAAGGAGGCTTTCTTGGAGAAGATGGCAGGGACATATGTCTGGTCTACTAGTGTGGAAAGAGATGTAGACTCGTTATGGGTTACTATGGCGCATAAGGTAAATGAGGTGGCAGAAGAGGTCCTCGGTGAATCTAAGGGGAAAGCGCTACCGAGTAAGGATACATCTTGGTGGAATGAGGAAGTGCAAGAAGCAATAAGGAACAAGCGGAAATGTTATAAGAGTTTGGGGAAAGAGAGAAGTGAGGAGAACTTCGAGAGGTATAAGGATGCAAAAAGAGCAGCAAAGAAAGCTGTAAGAGATGCAAGAGGAAAGGTGAACCAAGACCTATATACAAGATTGGATACCAGAGAAGGGGAGAAAGAGATCTACAAAATTGCACGCATTAGGGAAAGGAGGACTCGGGACATTGGTAGGGTGAAATGCGTCAAAGATGTTGATCAAAAAGTTCTTGTTGATGATAAGGAGATTACGGAGAGATGGAGATCGTACTTTGATAACTTGTTCAATGGTGATCGGGTGAATGATATTGGAAATGTGAACATTCATCCAAGTATTGTTAATCGGGAGTTCAGGCGGAGAATTCAGAAGGAAGAGGTGAGGATGGCCTTGAAGAAGATGGGACGGAAGAAAGCAGTGGGGCCAGACGGCATACCTATTGAGGTTTGGAGGTGTCTTGGAGATAGGGGTGTGGAATGGTTGACGACACTTTTCAACATGATTTGGAGAGGTAATAAGATGCCGGTGGAGTGGAGGAAGAGCACTTTGGTCCCTTTGTATAAGAACAAAGGGGATGTTCAAGAGTGTGCCAACTATCGCGGGATCAAGTTGATGAGTCATACAATGAAACTTTGGGAACGGGTGATTGAGCATAGATTAAGAAGAAGTGTGAAGATTTCAGAGAATCAATTTGGATTTATGCCGGGGAGGTCAACTATGGAGGCAATTCATCTCATAAGACAGACAATGGAGACTTATCGGGATAGGAAGAAGGACCTACATATGGTATTTATTGATTTGGAGAAGGCGTATGACAAGGTACCAAGGGAAGTGCTTTGGTGGGCTCTAACTAAGAAAGGAGTTCCGCAAAAATATATTGACATCATTAAGGACATGTATGAGGGAGCTAGCACGAGAGTGCGGACTAGTGTAGGGAAGTCAGAAGAGTTCCCTATTACCATTGGAGTGCACCAAGGGTCCGCACTTAGCCCGTTTCTCTTTGCTATAGTCATGGATGAATTGACGAGGTCAATCCAGGATGATATACCATGGTGCATGATGTTTGCAGATGATATAGTGTTGATCTCAGAAACGAAAGAGGATTTGGAGAGAAGGTTGGAGCTATGGAGGGACACGTTGGAGTCTCGAGGGTTTCGGTTGAGTCGGAGCAAGACCGAGTATTTGGAGTGTAAGTTCAGCGGCATTAGGCAAACGGAGACGGGGACGATCATGTTGGATGGAAAGATTGTTCAGGGATCAGATTTTTTCCGATATTTAGGATCGATTCTTCAAAAGGATGGAGAATTGGATGGAGATGTGGCTCATAGGATCAAATCAGGTTGGTTGAAGTGGAAGAATGCCACAGGACTTCTGTGTGATCGAGGATTGCCCAATAAGTTGAAGGGTAAGTTTTATCGTACGACAATTAGGCCGGCACTGTTATATGGCACGGAATGTTGGGCCGTGAAGCAGTGTCACGTTCATAAGATGAGTGTGGCGGAGATGCGCATGTTACGGTGGATGTGTGGACATACAAGACGTGATCGGTTGAGAAATGAAGTTATTAGGGAGAAAGTAGGGGTTGCACCCATAGGGGATAAGATGATGGAGAACCGACTGAGGTGGTATGGGCACGTGAGGAGGAGGCCTAGTGAGGCGCCGGTTAGAAGAGTAGAAGGGTGGAGAAGTGATAATATTAGTAGGGGTCGAGGAAGACCCAAGATGACTTGGACGAAGGTGATTAGAAGTGATATGAGCTCCCTAGGGCTTGAAGAGAGTATGGTGTTGGATAGGGCAGGGTGGCGAGACTCTATCCATGTGGAGGACTTTTTCTGACCCCTTTTGATTTATTTGTTTGGTTTTTCCAACTATTTTTCTAAAACTTTTTAACTTGTGTTCAAAGTTCATCTGTTTTTTGCAATATTTTTTTTAAACCTTTTTATTTATTTTGACGACTTTCTAAATTTCCTTTGAAATTGTTTAAATATTTCTAACATGTTTACAACGTTTTCGAAATTTCTTGGCGTACACAAGACGGTTACTGGATGACGATTCATGTTAGCCGACCCCAAATCATTTTGGGAATAAGGCTTGGTTGTTGTTGTTGTTTGTATCTTTTTTACACAAACTGGTATGCCAAAAGAAAAATAGATCTAATTTTGTGGAAGCCCCTAGTGACATATGGCTCTTTGGAAAATATTAAAGCCAAAATTACGGTAAGTTACTAATCGGTAAAACTTGCACGCTAGCCTCAACATGTGGCATGTCTCCAAAGGGTTTACAAAAGTTTACTAGACAAGAGTCAACCCACACAATCCGACAACTGTATTCCCAGACCAACTATCTATTGTAAAGTTATAAAAACATTTGCTTTAAAAAAAGGGTGAAAGTTGGTCAAACCCATGTATCGTCCACGGTTTTTGGCAAAAACAGCCTGGGGAGTTAAAGTAGCTCACATTTTTGTGAACGCCCCTAGAGGTAATGTTATGGGTCTTTGTGATATAATTGAGCCCGTAACTTATGGTAGGTCCCAAAATTGGTAAAAAGCACACAAACCTTAACGGTTAACGGTTGACGTGTGCCATAGGGATTTAAAGAACTCCCCTAAGAGAGCAACCTTCGCTCATATTCAACAAATGCACTCCAACGGTGTTTATGATAAATTTTTGAGAGCATTTCGCTACGGTCAAAATTAGCCAATATCGAAGTATATGATTTTACGGTTTTTTGCGAAAATGGTTTCCTAACAAAAATGACTTAGAGATGATGTCGAAATCCATATGTTCTATGAATTACTGTCCAACAGATTGTGTCGCATGCTATTGCTTTAGTTCTCACTGATTTTAATATTTTATTATATTTATGTTGCAATTTCTTTGGTTTAATAGATTTCAGAGGATGAAACTGATATATTTTTCACCTTTAATTACTTTTGTCATAGAGTGGTGCGCATATTTACGCCCGAGCCGCTGCTGGAGGTAAACGTGTCGAGGTAAATTATTTTCCCTGGTTAATATCCTATAAATGTGCATTAGTAATGTGTATCGTTAGAGATGGGGCGTGCTACACAGTCAATAATATGTTCAAGGTGCATATCAAATGATGTATCAATACTTTGATACTCAGCTATGCACATATTACAATTTACATCAAGGGTCTGAGGGAAACAGCATATCTGTGATTAGCTATTATAAGATTAGCGTGTACAACCTTGTCCAGCTAAGGTGAGAGCCTCGTAAGAGTTACTGACGTAGTTTTAATGCTGAAGGTTGTGTACTGCAATCTGGTTAACTTAACTTGTTTAAACTATTTGAGTCAGGTTTCCAAAATACCCGAATCTCCTTTCCTGGATTTCTCTTATGTCTTGTATTTACTTTTTGATTGGTGAAACTGAAACTGTTTGTTCTGAGGTGGTAAAAAGCTTCTGTATCACTCCTATTAATTCTAATTTGTTGTAGCAAGGCTAAAGCTACTTACATAATGTCTTACTCTTTTAACTGTTGGGGGGTTTATCTGGTGGCTGTTTGAAACTGTTCCATCAAACATGTCAGGTATATATTCTCTAGGAGAATTGGTATGGTTTGGGTACATCCCTTTCATGATCTACCATAAGATTTGTGTTTGCAGTAATGTAAGTTTGAAAATTGAATGTTCATGTTTATCTCATACTTACTTTTCTGTTTCTGTTTTGTTTTTTTACTTTTGCTAATGCTGTCACCTTTCCTTAGGTTAATATCAGATCCATAAATCAGGCAGTTGTGATGCCTGATGCATGTATGGATACTACACTTGATGCTTTGGTTGGTGCTGGCTTTGGTGCAGCCGGACATCCATGCATGTCCCTCAGCTCAGTAATATTTGTTGGATGCTCTACTTCATGGTCTGTTAATCTTATGCTTCTTGTTTCAACTTGCTCTGTGTGCTCGCCACCCTTTATTTTGGTTCTGGTTTGTATTAGCTGGTTTTGTCCTTAGCATGGAAGTAGCAATTGAACCGATAAACATGATGTTCAATTCAAGATACTTGCATGAATCACTCTGTATCTTGAGGAATGAAGTAGAAATTATTAGATTGAATTGTCAAGTGTTTGCAAACTTGAGCTATAAGGTGACAGTGACTTATCATTTCAGGGAGGAGGAGCTCGTTAGACGTGCCAGACAGCTTAAGATTTATGAAGGGACTGATGAAAGTGCAGACATAGGTTCAGTGATAAGTGAAGAGGTTGTAAAAAGTAAACCTCATTGATGGTCTTGCTTTCTTTATCCCCCCGTAATCAAATGGCATTTTGCAATTTCTACTATATAAAGTGTATTTGGCATTCTGTTCTGAAATTCACTGTTTAAATATTTAGCCATTGTGATCTGGTAGTTAGATAATTACATTCTTGTATGTAATAGCAGATTTCCCACATATCCTCGCATGTCCTTTTGTCCTATAATCGTGCCTCAATGTGCTTCAAATGATGTAGGTGAAAGCCAAGATATGCGGATCAGTGCAAAGTGCAGTTGAAGTGGGGGCTAGACTCATACTGGATGGAAGAAATATTATGGTATCTATTTATTCCAGAACTCCAATGTTTTTTACTTGCATTTTGAGTGAACTTAACTATTTAAGCTGTTTTGTAAGGTATGCTACTGTTTTAAGCTCTCTCTGATAAGTTAGTTGTAACCCCATCTGGCCTCCCACAACCCCACCTGGAATTAGATGCTTGACAAACTTCTCGATTCTTCTTGGGAGCTTGGCTGAAAGTGTGTTTCACGTGGAAACTTAATTGTGCCCAACATATCTGCAGGGGAGCTACAAATTTTTATTTTTATTTTTTCTGGTGCTGTATAGTTGCCTAGCATTGCTTCCTGTAGTGTATGCTTCTTCTCAGCTCCCTTTCTTGCTTGATGGTGCAGCAATGGGAACATCATTTTATTTATCGCCATGGACTCATGGTCACCAAATCGTGTTTGTAGCTTTTGTCTGTTCTCTTCATTACATGTGCTATTTTGCTTTGCTGATGGATCGTGACTGTTTGGACGTTCTCAGGTTCCAGGTTATGAAAAGGGAAATTTTGTCGGTCCAACTATATTGAGTGGTATAACACCTAACGTTGCGTGTTTTGAGGTGCTCTTTACACCCACCTCGTGTATTGTATCTTACTTAGAAGATAAACAGAGCATTTGTATCATTCTCATTTGTAATACATTTTTTTTGTTGATTATCTAGGAAGATGTTTTAGGCCCGTTGGTGCTGTGCACACAGGTAAATTTTCGTTTTTATTGATAGCTGATGTTTTCTTGGTATTTGGAATCCATTACGAACTTTTTTGAGCTTTTTGACAGGTCAATAGTTTAGATGAGGCTATAGCCATTGCCAATCAGAACAGGTATCCACAATCTCCTTTATCAGCTTGTTTTGGGGTTTCTCTGCCGTTTAGTTTTTGTTCATCATTTTAGAAAAGTATTCATGTATTTAAATTTGAAAAGCTAAGTTGCTTCTCTTTTAAAGTATGGTTGAATTGCAACAAGCTGCCTTTGGCTCTCTTTTCATTTTATCTGAGATCAAGTTGCTCTCCTTTCTCATTTAGGGTTAGAAATGGAGCATCGATATTTACAACATCTGGTAATGTAGCAAAGAAGTTCCAGAATGAGGTTGAAGCTGGATTGGTAGATCTCTTCATTCTAACTTTTGAAGAATGTGATTTAGGAGTACTTGAAATTTCACTCTAAAAATAATTCTCACATGCTATGCTGGTCTTTGATTTGCTCAGGTTGGAATCAATGTTCCTGTATCTATCCCGTTGCCATTTTGTTCCACTGGATTCCCAACTTCCTTCGTGGGCAACCTTGATTTTTACGGTTAGTCGCTCTCCCACGTCTCCCAGGCAGGAGTGCATTGTAATGTTGATCATTCTTCTCTATCCCCAGGCGTGGAGTAGAGTTCTGTTTGCTGATTCTTAATGTTGCATTCCCTTAGACGTCCTCTTAGATTATTCAGCTTTTCAAATGATGCAAAATCTTTTGCCGTTGATTGCAGGGAAAGCAGGCGTTCAATTTTACACACAGGTCAAATTAGTAGCACAGAAATGGAGGGGCGTTACCAGTAAGAGGATTTCATCCACTGGAACCTCAAGAGCAGAGAGGGATATGAGTCATATGAACCATCAGGCAGTTTCTATGCCCATGGATTTAGCATTTGATTCATCAAGCCATGAAGACGACTCTTCAACGTCTGAATCATCAGACAGAGAGATGACAGATCAGGAAGCGTCAGTTAACATACGCCCCTACGATGGTCCATCCAGCATCAGATCAACAGATAGCACATCTATATTAGCTGTTGGGAAACTGACAACTAAAGAAGCGTGTCAAGCACCTGACATCAACTTAAGCTTGCCTGAAACTTCCAGCTGGTCTGAAACACTTCCTTCCACATCTTATGGCGCCCATGATGTACTTCAGTGTCAAGAGATGGATGGTGTGCCTCTGATGGCCCAAATAAATCAAGGCATTCGAGGGCAGATGAACAATAATGCACCAACTCCAGTCAGTTGTTATATATCTCCGCTGACTCCACAGAATGGTGTGTCAAACTGTACATCTCTAACAACTGATATTGGTGTGCACAGAGATCAAGGAAGTCGTTATAGCTGCATTCCCTCGACAACTGGACTTACATTACAAATGAGTAGGAGTGAGGCTAATCCGGTTTCAATAATTGAAGGAGTTAACATGAGTGCATCACACCGGACTGATTCTGCTATGCATTTATCTTCCGAGAGCTCATCTCTGTTTGCATCTCGAGGGCTTCAAGGTATTCCAATGCATTTTAACTCCGAAAGAGAATACATCCCAACCGTGTCTCAGGGTCAGTGGAAGAGCAATGTGATCACATCGTTGATGGGAAATGGTTCTTTTGGTGGTAGCACTTCTGACTCGGCCTACATGCATATTTCACCTCAGAGGGTGGAGAGTATGCTCCAATCTCTAGGGTCTGATACAGTCACGCCTTCCGCTGCTGAGACATCTAAGAGAGTACAGTAGATGGTGTCTCGTATCTACGACCAAGAAGATCCTCCATGCTAACATATTTCCTTTCGCCAGAGAACCGGTTTGCACACCTGCTCTCATCTGGAAAAATCAGGAAAATTTAATTTCCCAGCCCTTTGTAGATGAGAGTGATATAATCTCGACTCACTATAGACAATCATCGGTGATTCCTGGGTGCTTCTACTTACATTTATGTAAGAACACACCCGTTCTCTCAACTTTGAAGTTGTAAATGAGAGTTTTGAATATACTCGTATATAGGTGGCCTATTTCCCGAAAACTTTTATGTGAGACGGGTTTATCGAATTTCTCCTAACCCGCATAACTAGACATTGTAGTACATATCGGAGTACAATTATACAAAGGAAGTCGAGTGAGGAAGCAAAGGCTAAACTTGAAAGAAATGCAATGCGCAACTTCATACTCAACCTCTTCCTGCACAAGTCTAGCTGCTTCAGTAACACTAAATCCTAATAAAAAATCATCAAATTTTCCAAATTATAAGACCATAATAAAATCCTCTAAATTCAAAAATAAAAATGGCAGCAGCATAAAAAATGTCATATTTGCTGAAAAATGTCATAAAAAATGTCCTAATTTAGCACCAATAATCCCCAAATTAATTACAAGCACTTCAAACCCATTTGTGAAACACTGCGTTAAATTACGACAATCTTCTTCTTATCGTCATTCTCATGGATTTGTTCTTGTTGTTGGCTCTACACTTATCAGGTATCTTCTTCTTTTTTTCTTTTTTTTAAATTTTCTTAATTTCAGAGCAATTTTTTACTCCTCTTTTTTCATAATTTGTAGCTGGATAGATGGAATACTTAGGTTTTAATTTGGTAATTATGATTTGGGTATGATTTGTTTATGTTGAATTTTGCATATAGTGAAATGGGTACTTGTTATTTTGCTAAATTTTTCTGCTGTTTTTGATGAATTCGGAATTTTGTGGGATTGGGTTTATCTGGGGTTTCATGGAAGTGGATGTATCTGGGATTTTGCTGAACACTGTCATAGCGTGTTGGTTACACTACAGTACTACTGACTGTTCTTAATCTTAGATGTTGTGTTGTTAATGTGCTGAATTTTGTGTAGGTAATATCATCAGGTAGTAAAAAGTTTACATCTTTAGTCAAAATTGAAACTTTGGTTTGGTAATTTGGTGAAATTGTGACTTTGTTCTATTCAGGGAAATACATCAATTTCATGTCTTGAAACAAGTCAACCGAATGGCAGTCGAATGTCTGATTCTGCTTGAAAATGCTGAGGTTCCTGAAGGAATAGGTGAAATTACTGTAGATAAGGTGTATGTGAGCTCTATGGTTATGAAAAAGCTCGCCGGGGTTCAATCAACTGAGTCGATTGAAGCTATTGCTCTCATGAGGATTCCTGACAGTTGTTTGGATTTGTATGACAATCAATCAAAGATTGATTGTGCCAGATGGTTTGGTCGTGCACACACACATCGAATTCTTATCCTTGAAGGAATTCAGGTGTTACTTCAATGCTTATTTTCTTTGGTTTGTTTCAGAGAAACCTTTCTGTTACAGTGCACCGGTGTTGCTTAGTTATCATTGTTGTCACATGCAAAAAGAGGTCACTTGTAGGTAGTATTAGTTCATGAATATAGTTGTCTTGTATTAGGTTCAATCTGAAGATGTATAGTTCATGAGGAGCCTCCTGATGGATTTTTTTCTCGACTAATGAACACTTGTGCATGAGTTCTGCTGTCTGAGAGTCTGAGGGGCTTAATTTTTGTTTTAGGAATCATGTGCAAGCTGTGATTTCCTGACCAATGGCCTTTAGGTTTTCGTTATTGATCTAAGTGTATATGTCGAGATATTACGTGTGCTGTGTGCCTTCTAATGAACTTTGTTTCCATGGGTCCATTTCATGGTTTCAAATACTTTCCACAAATGTTACGCTTGTTGCAGTTTCTAGTCCCACTGAGAAACACAGGAGCAGCGCTGTAGAAACTAAGTTGTCTGGAGTCACATTTTTGGCTCATGTAGCACTATTCTCTGTGAACTTTTGAAAAGTGTTGCGTTCTGAGATCCCAGATTTGTTTGCAGGATCCAGGAAATCTCGGCACACTACTTAGATCAGCTCTGGCATTCAATTGGGTAAGAAAAAATGTCATTTCTGTCTAGTAGCATCAATACCTGATTTGGCATTTGTAAGGACTTCTCGTTATGGTTGCAAAAGCTTGACAAGTCTGTTGTTATGTTACAGAATGGTGTCTTCATGCTTCCTGGATGCTGCGATCCATTCAACGAGAAGGCACTTAGAGCAAGCAGAGGTGCCCCTTTTCAGCTGCCTGTAGTTTCTGGAAACTGGTCACATCTAGAAGCATTTAGGAATGAAGTTCAAGCTAAGGTGATGGCGGGTCATCCTGATACTGAGTGCGGCAAGCCTGTACATATGTTGTCGCAGGGGCTAGTGAATTCTTTAGCTGATATGCCATTATGTTTAGTTTTGGGCAGTGAGGGAAGCGGCCTGTCAGAGAAAGCAAGGCAGCACTGCGAACTGGTAAGCATCCCAATGGCCGAAAATTTTGAGTCGCTCAATGTTGCCGTGGCTGGTGGGATTTTTATGTTTATGCTTCAATCTAAGAGTCCTCCAGTGTAACTAATCTAGAAGAGTAGATCGTAGGTTGTATTCTGTTCATCATTTCATCTTCAAATACAATACAAATGCAAAATTTATGATCACAGACTCATAGTATGCATTCTTTTCATTGTGGTGCACTGGTGCTTTTCTGATTTCTTTTGCTCCTACATTTGCATATAGTATATACTATGATACAAGAGTGAGGGAAAATTTTCCCAATATCTCGCCTGAAGGTCGATAGTATTGGACATTTCAACCCGTTTAATTTTAACTAAACGAATCGGGTTAGTGTAAAGGTTTTGCATATCGTTTTTAATAAAATGGTAGAGTGATGGCAACACTACTCTAATTAATCGTGATTGTAATCTAATTTTCCCGAGATTCCATTAATATTTATCTCCATTCGTATTTTGAAGTTCGCTAAGTTCAATTTGTGTACGTTAAAATTTAAATGAAACATAAAGAACTTCGAAACTAACGGGATGCTTATATTAATCTTTGACTCGAAAAATGAAATTTGACTTTCTTTTTGCGCAAGTTTTCATGATTTTCTGCCCAAGAAACTCACGGCTATATATTTACGTAATTCATTCTTCTCGCACAAGTCTGCCAAACCTAAATTCTTCTCAAAGTTGTGTCTTATAGAATAGGGGTGCTTTGACCAGAAATTAACTGTTGTCTCTTCACGACTTCACCTTAATATTACAATGATGTCAGGTAAGTTTTTTTTTTTTTTAGTTCACTCTCCCCGGATTATCTTTCACTAAACGTTTAAACATAAGCGATTATCTTTCATGTTAATTACTAGTTACTACAATAAAAAAAATTCGATGTTCGTATGTTTCTACGTCTTGAGCCTTGTTCTTATGCATGGACTTATAAGATGTCAGATTTGTGTGTTTGATTTCAGGCATTAAAGCACCAGCAGATGATGGCAAGATTGCCAACACGCCTACTAGTATGTAACATAACTCGTATTCACTATACCCGTCTTCTCGACATTTTAGAATTTGATTTTACAGCTAAAATATGGTCTTAAATTTATGTAATTGTGAAGTAGCAATCAATTAAAAATTATCGCAATTTTCATTAGACAGCAAAGTGCTCATGTTAAGATTTCTCGTAATGACTCTAATACAGTGACTCAAAGAGCATCGAAAACTTACGGAGAGACTATGGAGAAATTTTACGGTCTCTTTAGTAGCAAAGATTCAGCTTCGAAAGTGACCAAAGATGTTCCATGTGATTTATTACCTATCTTCATGCAAGAGGTAAGAATTTAAAACATTATAGAAATTGATTTTTTTTTATTTTTTATTTTCCTTCTAAGAATCAAGGATACTAGATATAATTATTTTACCATTTAAACTAAACTTGTTGTATAACATAATAGAGTTATCTTTCTAATTCCAGGGGATGCAAAGCTTGTCGAGGAAGCAACATACAACATACAGTGAGTTGATTGAAAGTTGCCGCAAGATGAAAGGAAAGGAAAACAAGAGGAAAGAGCTCATTACCGTGCAAATTCCTGAATTGGACTTGCTGTTGATTCCTTTCAAGAGGGTAATTATACTCCTTTCGTCTCCTCTTCTCACACAATTAAAAAGTTCATAGTCGTATGAGATTACATAATTACAAAATGAAATCGACATTACACTATCGATTTCTTCAGATTCTTCTCATTTCTTACATAGATAAGTGTTAAAGTTTTAATCTCTATTTTTGTGTGGTTTTTGCAGTGCGTAGATAAAGCCAATCGTTCAGCACAAGTTGACAGCTGCTGGAAAACTTACGGAAAGTTTATACAAGCTTACCCTGATGCATAATAATGCACACAACTCTCAACCGTAGGCGATCGATATAGCATACATGGAACTACATTAACCTAGCCCTAGAGGTTTATATAATTTCTTAACTATGCAATGTTACCTTATCTTTAAATATTGTTTTCGTATCGAGAATTTGTGTTAAATAGAGCTCATATACAGCACCTTGTTAGTTCTTCTAGCCGAATTCGTCAATTAACATCAATAAACAGAGGACTGCAACAGATTCAGCAATACATGAGAAGTTAAGAACAACTCTTTAGCTGAATGCTTCCAAAGAGATTTTCTGACCAATTCAACCTTTTTTCTTAAGAGCAGAACACAAATCCTGAAGAAATATAAACCAACATTCGTACCTACAGAAAGTCACTGAGAGTGACGAGATTCAATTACAAAGTAGCAAACTAAGACATACTAGAAAGGAGATTGGACAAATCCTACTTAAACATTAGCACACACCTTCAGAAAGCCCAGTCACACAGCGAAATTATCAGGACTAGTTTTAAGAAAGTAGCACAATTAACAACATACTATTGCTTGGCAGACATACTGAATGAGGTCACTTTCATAGGGGTTGCCACGACAAGAGGAGCTTCAGGAGAATTGCAATCAGAAGCAAACTTCTCGTGCATGAACCGACTGTCCACTATAGACTCGTCTTTCAGCACAATGTTGTAGCAGTAGCAGCTCTTCAAGCCTTGCTGACTCTGGTAGCACTTGTGGGCAGTGTTCTTCACTTGCTCGAAGTTCCATATGATGCTGAATTTCCCAACTGTTACCACTATGTGGCGCTCTTGTCTCCCGTCCTCTGTTACCTGAAAACGCAAAACATTACCACACGTCAGTTTTCATTCACCACTTTTTGAACGTGTTCCTCTGTTTCTTATCTATCTTCCGCTCAGTTAATTGGTTCATAAGACACAAAAGTATATATCATTCTGAGCTGAATGCAGGATTCATTACAGAAGAAGTATCACTACAGAGAACCATAGAGCCAGATAAACAATAAACTTCATGAACTACCTTCCACTCAGTTAAATGGAGGGGGGAAAAAAAGCTGTATGCAGGACTCATAACAGAAGAAGCATCACGAGAACCAGATAAATAATGAGCTTCGAGAACTAAATAGCTGTACTGAATTGAAAACCATAAGTTCAAGATCCAACCACAAGCACAGAGGCAATGCTTTGTAAGTCTAGGCTTCTAGATTTTACCAAACTAGGCAAGATTCCACCACAAGCACAGAGGGAAGGATGCCTACATCTACATTTAAACTACTAGTCCTATTCTATTCACGGCCTGATGTGAGCAGAAAGGCACAGAAAAGTCCGTATGTGAGTTATTGCCATATATGCTGCATTTTCAATGAGGTTATGGAAACACTATCCTCCAAGTCTACCACACCCCAAAAGGAAGTGCAACCGCTCTGACACATGTTTTACCACAGCGGCAGACAACAGCCTGTCATGCACAACAACCAAGCCTTATTCCCAAAATGATTGGGGTCGGCTAACAATCATTCTATGTACCAAACACCTCAACCCTGATAAACGTAAACAGCAGATCTAATAAGCAAACAACTACTTTCTAATCCTGCCTCAAAGCTCATGTGTCATGTCCACAGAACTCAAGTAGTAGCACAGATATTCATTCACATAAAGGAGCATAAAATGGGGAACACTTCGGCACATAGATACTAGAAATCTAGCGATCAGCATTGTTAAGATACATATGCATTTCGAGTTAACAATAACCATATATAGTAACATACCAATACATCAACAATAAAGAACCTAAAGACAAGTAGATTATTAGTTGTGACATGAACCTAAAAGGCAATAAACTCCAGTAGTAGCATAGGCGACATAAAACTCGCCTGCCAAATGCAAACCCCATGAAGAAGTAATTCACACGAATTAAAGCACACAATATATCACGACGATTTTAACAGAATGTAACAATCCAAACAAAGATCACAGACATGGAAACAAATTGCCACACAACTACTACTTACTACCAATCCAAAATCCGCATTTAAGTTTCGCAATCACAGTTAACAAAAATGACAATTATAGCAAACACGATAATAACCATAAGAAAAAAGCTGAGTTATAAACGAGTCTCACCCAAGAGAACTGTCCACCATGGAACTTGCTGTTGGAACCAGCCATATGAGCATGAAGAGGCATCAACTTAAGCAACCTAGGAGCCGAGGCACGGTTCCCCATACGACCACCAAAACCCGTCTTAGTCCTGCCATCCTTATCAGTAAACAAAGTACAAATAAGCAGCAAATAAGTATCAGTAGTAGCCAACACCCATTTCCCATCATAAGTAACATCCACATGAGTAATAGGCGAACCGAGACTAGGAAAAGCTGTCTTAGCTTGACGCATAGACGTCTTAGAGTAAAGCCGAATCTTCCCATCAACAGACCCAACAACAATAGAACCATCCCCTGTAGAAGCAAAACACTGAAAGTTAGTCCCTCTTGAGAACTGATGCCCTTGATTCCAATGCAACACAGGCGAATTTTCGACATTCACAATGTCCTGAACAGCACCCCTCCTGTCCCTCATATCCCACTGACACAGCCTGTTATCATCTAACCCTAAGAAAGTCGAACCACCCGGGTCCAACTGCGAACTTTTCGTGTCACTAGTAATGTCTCTCATTGAAATACAAGCTCCGTCTTTTCCGAACTTCCATTCAGTTACAATCTTCCCTGTTTCGATATCGAGTTGATGTATACCCGAAGCGTGTGGCTTCCCTTCCGCTACTGGACTCATCAGCATCATATTCGTCTCCCCTCTCATCAGTAGCGCCTTTTTCGGAGTCGAATAACTTGAACCACCCCCACTTGAATCTCTACTACCACCACCACGATCAAACTTGACACACACGCCTTTCCCGTGTACACCGTGTCGAAAATTCTTAACCACTTGGATACTATCATTCCCAACCAAGAAACTATTGTCTAATGCACCTAATGCTAAGCTTTGTATCCCTGTCGTATTCGACACTTCTTCCTCGAATTCCTCCAATAAATCATGCTCCAACGAACCCGTTTTCGGTTTCACCTTGGCCGACCCGGACCCGTAATTATCAGGCTCCAAACTATCCGGAGCGTCCCACATTGTGTCGTCCGCGTCACCCGGGTTAACCCAGCTTAAGAAATCTTTCCCGTAAACCTTGACTTTATTCGCCTCGTTCGCCTCCACTCCGTATAAATTCTCGAAGAGACACTTTTCGTATTCCTTGACGAATACGCCATAGCAATTGTTCTGCTCGTGAAACTTCAACGCCCAAACCGACCCATTTGAGATGAACACGACCCGCCGTTGTTCTGGAAACATCTTCATCTGTAACTCTGATGAAACCCGGCCTTTTACCTTTGACCCGACCCGGAGTTCCCAAGACCCGTCCAACTTCCCTTCCTCGTACTCATCGGAGTCGGAATCTTCGTCTTTGGATTTGACGAAGCGGAAGAAGGAGCAGTCAGCGTCTTTCTCAAGGAACCATTTTGAGTCGGAAGATACGCCGCCGATGTGACGGTAGAGTTTGACGACGCCTGGTTTTTTACCCTTGGAAGACGGTAAATTCGAGCCCTCACCGCCGCCGTACTTGAGTTTTAAAGCTTTTAACCGTGAATCAATGTCGTCGACGTTGTAGCTTGAAGAAGAAGATTGAGTAGTATTTGATGGTGGTGGTGGAGTTGAGAATTTGTCGGTTTCGTTATCGGAAGTCGTGTCGTAATTTTCGTCGTCAGAGTAATCGCTATCGGAATCTGGAAGATCCAAATCACCCCGACTTTGCCCTGCTCCCATTTTTTTCTGAGATTCAAGAAATTTGATTTTTTTTTTATTTAGAACCCTAATTTTTTGAATTTGGGGATTTTTTTTTTTGGAGGAGAGAGAAAACTGAAATGTCGTTGTGGAAAGTGAGAAAGAGAAGGGTGACCGTTTTGTTTTTATGAATTTTGAAATTAAGAGTGTAGCGTCAATACGACGCCGCATTTTAGCTTCACGGTTAAGATTCTTCTTAAAGACGCTCCTCCAAAACGACGCTACGCGGGCCCCACACGTCCATTATCCAGAATTTGGACTGGGCCTTTTGGTCTGGAAAGACCTGATTGACCCCCTGATGTGGAATTTCGCTTTCGTATCCCATTTTTTGTGCCGCACCAATCGGATTTCAAGACTCGTAATGGGAGCGGAAGTTTCATACTGTGAACGTGATTCAGTGATTGACCTAGTTAATCTGACTGGAATTTGGTTGGGCTTGGGCTTGGGGTTTAGGTGAAGATTAAAGGTTTGGGGGTCGAAAGTATGAACTAACACCGTGAGCGAAATATGATTCGAAATGAAAATTAGGATAAAGGGGAAAAATGTGAATATTGTCCAAATTTTTTATGATGCTAGTCATTGCTAGAAAGATTTATGTGACAATGTCAAAATTTCGAGGTGAGGGCGGGTATCACTGCCGTTTGTGGTAATATACGAATTATGTGATCGTGTAAATGATTGGAAGTCGTGTATTTTCTTACTTATTAGGCTATCACTATAAAGTTTTCCAATGGGAGTATGGCCCAAATGGATGTGGCACGATATGTGGTCTATTGTTTACTAGAAACTTTTTGAATAGTGTTTTAACCCCTACAAACCCGATATATGAATTAAAGTGACCTCATTTCACTTACGTTTTTTAATAATTAAAAGGGGAAAAGGATTTTATGAAATCAAAATATATTTCTTTTCAAACAAGACTCTTAGATTGAATAATTAAAAAATAGGGTTTAGGGGGTAAAAGTAAAAAGTAACAGAGGTAACGTTGAGTCGAGAGATAATTAAGGTTTCCTTCCGAACAAGTTTCGATCAGGAGATCAGTCACCCTCAATTTATTTGTCATTCGCAAACTTGTTAATTAAGCTAGCTAGCAATGTCAGGTACATACTGCATGTTTTTTCCTCCTTTAATTCATCAATTTTTTCAGCTCTGTGAATTGAAGTTTTATGCTATGGCTTATGCGTGATCATGGACTATGTTTAATCAGACTTTATTCATCATCATAATAACTTATAAACAATTAATTAAGATTAGCTTTCGTGTCAAGTTTTCGTGGATGGTAAACAATTGTGGTCATTCCTCTTAGATCGCCATAAACATGACCTTTTAATGTATTTTAATGTTGTTATCGTTGAACTTTCCTACGAAACATTACATGTATATAATCGATAGAGAGCGCGCTTCGGCAACCAAGCTTTATTTTAAGATTTGTTAGGGACAACACATAGGTTCAACATCGTCGATTATTATTCATTCATGCATAACTTTGGTTCCAACGTATATTCATTTTGCTAATTAATTATCTTGTGTTATAAACTTTATTTTGCAGGGGATGACGAATGGGCCGCCAAATTGATATGTACGTTTAATAATATAAACACTTGATTTGTGAAACTCGTATCTTCATTAGCATTTTATTGAATCGAAATGATTAAATTCATTTTCTGATTATGTTTTTTTTTTTTCGGTATATGTAGGTGGTGTTGCTGGTGCTGCTATTGGTTCAATTATCTACCTACTTGCTCATGGAGGTAACAGTAGCGGCACTAGCACTTCATCGGCCGAGTGCACTCGCGAACGGGACACGGGAGCCTCTTCTCGAATGCCTGCTGAACAAACTACTGCTGTTACCGTGAATGATCAGTCATCTCAATCTCAGTCTCGTGATCAACAAGATACTACCGCGGGAGCCTATGCTGAACACTGATGTTGCCAAAAATGATAACAACAATGAGACCGAAAACAATAATAATAACGCAACTGTTTCGGCCCCTGAAAATCGAGGTTTGTTGGGCGCCCTTTCGTCTAGATTATTCTGCAAGGGAGCTGCTAAAAATAAGAAAGCTGAAGCTGAAGCAGCCCGAGCTCCTTGTTCAGTTCGTGTTCCTTGTCCTAAAATCAGGAAGTTCTACCAGGATACTGTAAGTAATATGAGTTTTTCATAATAAACTCTATAACTTCTAGAATACATCTTATATATCCTTTGGTACAATGGTAAGACTTGGTATGATGGTATCATTCATTCGAGTACATATATGATGTAATATTTTGTACTTAATACATTTCTCCGCAGTCCATGTTCGGCTACTCTGCCGACGATATTCGACCGAAATACTACCAGAAGTGGCTTAGTGAATGTCGGGATCAATCTATGAGCATGAGATTGAAGGATGCAAGTGAAGTAGGAGAAGGCCAACTTCCAGAGGAGCCAACCATCAGTTTCCCTTACTTTGATCCGCTGTTGATATCATTTGCAAAGGTATTATTATTCGTTCGCGTTAAAGTTGTCGGACAACTTTTCCAATTCCAATGGAGCCAAACACTAATTATTCTTTGATTTTGGGATATAATAGAATAACGCAAAATGACTCATAAAACTGTATGTACTTCTAATTTTTTTGAAGTAGCAGTCAGTCGGTGCGATTCTCGAATCAATTTTCTTTTAGAGTCATCCGTGTGCAGTCTCTCTATGTTTCAATAGGGGTAAGACTTGCGTGCAACCGACCCCCTTATGTCGGGAGTCTTTAAGGCACTGCGGTATATATGTTGTTAAAATTGTCGACATGTGTTTTTTTTTTCTAGTGACGGTATGACTTGCAACTACGCTAGAAAAAGTTTTTTTTGTGTGAAAACTTAATGGAAATTATATATCATTAAAATAACAAAATCTATCATAAAAAGATGGTTTGGCACATTAAATCAAAGAGGCATCCAAAGATATATGAGAGGGAATAATACTATAGTTCGTACTAACCTTGCTTGTGCTTGAAATTCCACTTGAAATGAGGGGACTCTTAGGATCATTTCGAATAATTATACCAAGATATAGAATAGATATTTATCATTATCCGAACAATTATGACATGACATTAAATAATTGTAATATAATTCGAATACCTATTTTATTAAGTCCTTATCAAACAGAGATCATGTACTTATTCAACTAGTTAACTTTCCATTTTTCAGTGCATGAGCAAGAAGACATCGTCAGACGGCATAGATCAGTGTTGGAAATCGTATGGAAGAGCATTGAAAGATTTCCAAATTTGTATGGAAGACAAATGAAAGCTACTTTTGCTCTTTTTCTTTTTCTTCTCCAAGAGAAAGAGATCAGTCATAGGTACATTTTGTTAGGTCGTTCTACAAAAAAATTAGTTGGAATAAGATCAATTCTTTATTAATTTGCACCATCTGATTAATACAAATTTTATAATGGGTACAAATGTAACTACCTTTGTCAATACTCCGATCTGTATCGTAACAAAACTCGTGGATTTCAAGTGACTTTTTATGCAAAACTTTATAGACAACAAGTCAACTACATCAAGTTTGAGAGTCTTTCATATACACGTGTTTGTTACATGGGAATAACATGTGGGACGATAAGGTTGAGAGGAAATTCTTATCCCTCCTTTTTATTACCTATGGGGGGCGGGGGGGTTTCCAGATATTAAAGGTTTAGAATTCATTAATAAAAGAAATGACTAAGTTACCCCTGTTAAAAAATTGTATGATGAATTATTAATATTTAGATTAGATAGGGGCATATATATTCCCATCTTCATTCTAACTCATAATCCAAACAATACCTTCTTATCCCACGCCTTATAAAACGCCAAAATGAAAGGGTAACAAGTTTACATAAATGACCTCAAAATTTAAAAAGAAAATTGTTCCTCTATAAAAGCGATGCTGGAGACCAAAGTGTACGATTAAGGCCATGTTTGATACGACTTATTCTCAGATGAATTCAAATCAGTTCAGAATCATTCAAATCAGAGTCATTCAAATCTGGTCAGATCAAATCAGAAAAGTTTAAATTTCTATCAATGTATTTGGTCTATTATTGATACCAATTCGTTGAAATTCAATCAAAATTTCAACACATTAAGAGCAGATCAGATCAGTTCGGAGTCATTTAAATCAAATCAGAATAATTCAGACCTGAAATCAGTTTAGAAAGATGCATTCCTATCAAACCGCGCCTAAAAATTAAGAGTATGTAAAACTACTAGATCACGTGTCCAAGTACTTGTGGTATGCCTTCCAACAACCTTTCATACCGTTGATGTCCTTACGCTCATCACTCAAGCACTGTCAAGTGAAAAAAAAAAAGAATGGCGTAGATCAGAGAATGCCATGATTGATAGACTTGAGAAAGCGGCTAATTAATCTTAGAAAAACGGAAGGAGTAATAAATCTAAACGGAAGGAGTAATAAATCTAATAACGTACTATACACGTAACGAAATTAGAACTTACAAAACTCAAAGAGTTAAGGACGAGATCTCTAGGGACATGCACAGATGCGGGTTGCGAAGCCTGCTTTGCTTTGTGACATATTGACAGAGCCTTCTCATATCCCTTGCACTCGATTCCGTTGCTTAAACACTATTACGAACGAAACAACTAAATATTTATTTCCTCCTTCTAAACAACATCTTGATCATGATTGAACTTATAAAAAAAAGTTATTTTATAAATGTAATCATTTAATGGAACGAAGTGAGTAGCAAAACGTAACGAGTATAGAAGATCCTTACATCTTGATACATTACGGGTATGAGGTGACACGGGATAGGGCTAGCCTTATAGTATTGTTGATCTTCTCGACGTTAGACGTTCCTGTAGATTTGGATTGTGGAAAATCCTTACCAGTTAGCATACACCAATTTATGCATCAAAATCTCTAATTCAACCGTTATCGATCATTTTACAAAATGTTAACAATCACGAGTTATCCAGCTAGTAATTCATACAATAAAATAATCTCAATGCAAATATTAATAATTCGATTGTACAAATAATAGTTTTTACGCTTCTCAACAATCGATACAATACTACGTATACATCAACGCAACAAGCTAAGGATGAACAACGTGTATTCTTACTGGCCATAATTGTTATCCAGCAATTGAGAAGCAGTCAACCGATTAGAGAGATCAAAGGTTAGGGTTTAGGAATTGGAATACGTCCACTGATGAATGTTTTGTCAACTTGGTGTGTTTCTTGCCGAAGAAGATTAAACTGACCCCAACTTAGTCCTACCCCCGAAAAACGAAAACGATATTTTCTGGTATATTTTTGAATCTCTATTAACTCTGAAAAATTTATAGTTAGATGGAAAGTTTAAACATCAAGATACGAGTACAAACTATATAAGTTACACACCCACGGCTCGATTAGGTTAACCGTTTCGAACACACTACTTATGGTTGTATCGTTTTAGCTAAACAAAATTAAAAATAAAAAGACGAAAAATGAAAAAAATAAAATAAAAATAGGAATAAAAGAATATCCTGATTTTTGTTTCGTTGTAGTGGGCCCAAATGGATAAAACCAAAGCCCAAGTTCAAGCCCAACAGATGAGACCTACCTGTCGGTATAAATAGTCTCGTTTCTTCAAGTCTTTGAACCAGAAATCTTCCACAACACGCTCTTTAAAATCGCCGACTACGTCTTTCTCTCTCCTCCTCAACAAACTTGCTTCGCTCTTATCGCCTCATTTTATCTACTAGAAAATGGCTCGCCGATCTGGAGGAGGTTCCTTTTTTTCTCTCTCTTCTTTCGATCTATTTATTTGTTTGATTTTTAGTCGATTTGTTTAATTACATTTCTGCTCATTTCTGATTTTTTTTTTCTAGGGTTTTACCCACTCAATTTTTCTGATTTTTTGTTGACTATAATTAAAATAATTATGTTTGAGTTGTTTATTTGATTTTGATTTTTAATTAGATGTATTTGTTTTGATCTGTGTTAATTGGAATACGAATTAATTAAAAGAATACCCTGAGAAATGAGTTAATTTTTTTTTTAATTGTAAATGTTGGTTTCATTT
Organism: Spergularia bocconei; assembly: GCA_963457585.1. Taxonomy (NCBI): domain Eukaryota; kingdom Viridiplantae; phylum Streptophyta; class Magnoliopsida; order Caryophyllales; family Caryophyllaceae; genus Spergularia; species Spergularia bocconei. The sequence continues at coordinate 761,967 of OY734945.1, read as the reverse complement.
TAATTAGTTATATAAAGGTTTGAAATTGATTATGTAGCGAGGGGTAATTTTTAGATTGAATGGTAAAAATATGGTGTTAGGTTAAAGACGCACCATATCGGAAATTAGATTGTTGAGTATGAAGGAAGGAAGAATGTATAGAGAGAGAGACCCATGTTTGTATAGGATGATTTTTTATTAACTCGATTTCGATTAGTTGTTTCATTGAACTTGGCTGAATGATCAATTGATTAACATGATTTCTCGATTTCGATTAGTTGTTTCATATGACTTGGCCGACTGATCGATTACCTTGGATGGAGCCCCTGATTTTTGAGGTTTCGAGTTGGACATTACATCGGGCCTGAGTCCAGAACCCGAACTTTGGATTAACATTGAAGGGGTGGCAGGTTGGGGGCAAGAGTCGAACCCTTAGAGCTCTTACACAATTATATTACTTATTATATACAGCGACTAGGTGAATTAGACTCTTTTGCCATTTCCAAGAATCCCAGCTAAAGAAGGTAAGGGTATCGAGAACTTTAGAGTGGTGGGCCTCTTCCTAGCCTAATGAATTCGTCCTAGTGGCGGAGTCAGTTTGCCGCTATCAACATAGCTTTGAACTCTTATCGAACTTTGAAATAGGGTAGTGGGGCCAGTGGGAGATATATGCTTTGGTAATTCTTATGACGCCGTAGTTAATTTAGAAGTTTGGTTTAGTGGTGAAATACTGAAGTGTGTAATAGTAGGAATTATTTGTATCTTTGGGAACTATTGCCTGTGATGTTGTGAGAGTTACAAGTTGAAGGTTGTGTTCTGACCCTGTATTAGCAGCTGAAATATGGTTCGCTGATTCAATTTGTGATGTAGTGTTTTGAAATTGTCCGCATTTTTCTTTTTATTGTGCCTTTGTGGCTATATATTTGTGCTCTATTGATGCTGTAAAGAACATACTATTGTAGGGCTTTTAATTATTATTTTTTATTATATATATATATATATATATTTTTTTTTTTTTTACTTTTGGAGCTGTTTTATTATGACATTTTATTATTGTAGGTTGTTTATCGATGTCATGATCCTGTAGTTTAGCTAGTAGGATTCTTGCTTTGTGATGAACTGATTATTGGCTATGGACTATGGTATTTGTTTTGATGATGATACGTGACTGACACAATCATCTTGACAGTAGAGATCCTCTGTCCGATCGTCTGGATGCTAGTGTAATCATCGCACTGTAATTATAAGTTTAATTTTATTTCTTATGATCGTTCAGGTAGGTCTTCCCGTCCTGCTGCTCGCCCAGCTGCTCGTAGCCCACCTCCACAGAAAGGTGTTTTTCTTACTCCGTAATTCTATGTTGCAGTTATTCTTAGACATATTGTTCAACTCTTTTTTTGTTTTTTTTTTTTTAACTCACCTATCATTCAATTTTTGTGGGGAGTGTTTAGTAAATTCGTAGTGTCTATGCATTTGTTTACTTTTGCATGGAGATGCTTTTTCAGTTTTATATGGCTACTTGATTCCATCAGGATTGTCTTCATTCTTTAGAGTTCTGAGAATTACCCTCCTTGGATGCGGATACAAAAGAACATTGCTTCCAATAGATTTAAGTTGCATTATCTTTCATATTACTTTTTATAGTTTTATACGTGGATCTGTAACTGGCCGACTCTTGAGAATCTTTGTACGTATATGATTGGTAGAACACCTCGACCATCCTTCATTGGAAGGATACAAAAGAAAGTTACATTCCGTATTTTCTTGGCCTTAAGGGCCTGGCAAAGTGCCAATCTTTACTTTACTGAAGTTTCACTTGGCTTTAGTTATGTTTGTTGGCTAATTGCTGTGGGCTGATGGTACTTTTTTTTCGTTCTTTGTAACAGTTAACAGTGCTCCTCCCCCAGCTCCAGTTCCCGCTTCCGGTGGTGGATCCCTTCTTGGGGGTTTAGGCTCCACCATCGCTCAAGGTATGCAAAGTACTCTTTTGGGCATATATATAAAAGAGATAAATTGTTGTTGCACTTTGAGTCACTGAGATACCTTTTTGTTGCTGGACTTGCAATTGCTTTTCTAGGTATGGCTTTTGGAACTGGAAGCGCTGTGGCACACAGGGCTGTAGATTCAATTATGGGCCCAAGGACAATTCAACATGAAACTGTTGGTTCTGAGGCTGCTCAACCAGCAGCTGCTGCTGCTTCCAGTGTCGGAGATGCATGCGGACTGCACACAAAGGCCTTCCAAGATGTAAGTATTTATTTTTTCTTTCCATATTTCAATTTTCACATCGAAAATCATGTTCAATGTGACATGGTACTTTAGCTTAAACCACAGTCTATATTTATCTAAGGGTGTTGTGATAGGAAATTAGGAAGGACTGGCTGCGAACTAGTAAGAGTATAAAAGCTTAGATGGGCAAGTAGTTGTAATGTTGATCCCCGTGAGATGCGCTTCTGACTCTACTCTGTTGCGGTCTCTAAGGCATCAACACCTTGACTTCTTATAATAGAGTTCTCTGTGAATAATCGAGTCTGAGCTTGAACTTGTATGATTGTAAATTAGGATGAAAACTGATTTTATTGTATTGCTGAAATCTCAACTGCTTCTGCATCACATGGACTTTCCGCATCTGATTCACTTCTTTTGATGCAGTGCTTGAACAACTATGGAAGCGACATTAGCAGATGCCAATTCTACCTCGATATGTTGAGTGACTGCAGAAAGAACTCTGGAAATGTTATGGGTGCTTGAAAAATTATTGAACTGATTGAAGCTTGAAACTTTTATAGTGGTGGTCTTTGATCTTTTTGTATGTTGTTGGACTGCTGCCTGTAATGCTTTAAGCAGACTATTATGATGATGATGATTCATAATCTGAGCCTAGTGTATGGTTTGGACTTTACCAAGCTCAATTGTTATTGAATAAGATATCTTGCACCTCTTGACATTTTACATTATGCCCTAATTTGGTACTCCATAATTTTCTTCTTGCTGGCCTAAAGTTTTGGGTTTCGTAGGGTGGTTTTGTTCCATTGTGTGTTCATAGTTGCATGTTATAAACCCAACCACCTAGGGACAGGAGGTGGTCTTATTGTTCACGACATTCTTTTTGGTAGAGTATCGTGTCTTCCAAATGTCGGGGAGCTGTTAGATGGAAATGTTTTCTTGACGCGTGATGTGTTCTGTTTTGAGTTGGCGGTAATCTGTAACATGAAATGGCTTGGTTAAATGAGTTTACAATACAAAACTATAACCCGTAGATGCTAATACTAAGTATGAATGTTACAGACCAATTGCTATAGTGGTTTCTAAATACGTGTATAGATAACCTAGACTTGCTTTCGACTTCCAATTGCGAGCTGGTAGATAATTAATTCTACCCTGGCAAAATTCACGATAACATTAGTAATTTAAGACGGTTCTATAGAAGAAGTTGTGTACTCGTATTACTTGTCGAAGGAGTAATCCGAAAGTAGGAGTCGAGCCTCTACAATCAGGCAAAACATGTGAAGCTTACTTCCCAAGTTACCAGCTCTGCTGCTTCAAGAACCACATTTGAGACTACCACCGGCAAACCGCGAATCAAAAAGATTCGAAATGACGAAACTACCCTCTGTTCTCAGTAACTTTTGTTTGGAGAGCACGAAACTCAACCTCCCCCTCTTTCCAACTCTTCCCTCCTTTCTCTCTCCTCTGACCTATACAAATCTTCTCGCATAAGCCATCACACTCAACAAAAGTTAAGTTCAATTCAACTCAATTATTACAATTATTCCCCTTTTAATTTCCCCTAGGGTTAATTAATTTCAACTCTACAAACTATTTCAATTAAAATTCAATCCAATGGCGGTAGAAGATGAGCACCACCAGCAGAAAGCGGCGGCTGCGGCGGCGGCGTCGTTAGGAGAGGCGTTGATACCGGCGGTGAACAAGCTTCAGGACATATGCGCGCAGTCAGGGAACACCGTGAACCTCGATTTGCCGCAAGTCGCCGTCGTCGGAAGCCAAAGTAGCGGCAAATCGAGCGTCATTGAAGCTCTCGTTGGCCGTGACTTCCTCCCACGCGGCAACGACGTCGTCACGCGCCGCCCTCTCTTCCTCCAGCTCGTTCGCACCTCTTCTCCCACTGTTCATAGCAATAATAATAATAATAATATTGAAAATAATGAAATTAATAATAATGTTAATGTTAATGGCGACGACGGTGGATTGGAGTATGGCGAATTCTTGCATTTGTCAGGGAGAAGATTCTATGATTTCTCCCAAATTTGCAGGGAAATTCAGGTACTTTCTCTCTCCTTTTTTTTTTTTTTTTTTTTTTGAGTAATGATTTTTGTATTAATGTGAGATAATTTAGTTCTGCTATAGTTGCTTGTTGGAGAAGATTAGTTTTGCTGGATTAGAAAGAATGAAAATTGAATGAATGAGGTTTGCGGAATTAGTGAGACAGTTGCTGTTTTTCTGTGTAATTGAAATCGGCCACGAAATTAGAGAGATAATTTTGATGTGCTAGACCTCGTTAATCAGAAAACGAGGATTAATTAGTGTTAATACGGTAAAACGAGTGTAATAAGCTATGCTCATAGTTGGACACTCGTACACTTTCCAAAAACACGAGGATTTTTCGTTATATAGTCGAGGTTAAGTAACTTTTGAAGTCATAGGGGTGAGAGTACATGAGTTTGATGTAAATAAAGTTGTCCATTGTCTTTTAGCTTATTAGTGTTGGTTTCGCGCCAATATGTGGTAGCATTTATGTCTAGGTTGAAAGGAAATGCTGAAACATAATTCCTAATAGTTTGGTTGTTCGAGATCGAAAATCTATTAGCCGTTGTATTCAATGTTTACCTATGAGGCTTGATATAGATATAGCTCGGGTTGATGTTTATTCATCGTATAATGATGTGAAAATGCTGTTTATAGCGTATTCAATGATTGCCTATGAGGCTTGATATAGATAGTCATTGCTGACTATTATTTTCTTCGCTGCTTGAAGGCTGAAACGGAGAGGGAAGCAGGATTGAATAAGGGTATATCAGAAAGGACTATACGCCTGACGATCTACTCGCCCAATGTTCTTGACATCACATTGATAGATTTACCTGGAATAACAAGAGTTCCAGTTGGTGACCAGCCTACTGATATTGAAAGACGTATCCGTAGCCTGATAATGAAATACATACGTCGTCCGAATTGTCTCATTTTAGCTGTTACTCCTGCTAATTCCGATTTGGCGAATTCAGATGCTCTTCAGATTGCAGGAAGTGCTGACCCTGATGGTAACATCATTTTTTCTTTCATTTTCCAGTTCATACTGCTATGTTGGCCTTGTGGTTGATGTATTGAAAGTTTATGAGTTCAATGGACACTGGCATGTAACAGAAAGAAAGTAGTAGCTTTTCTTTGTTCTGTCTATTCTCTTTCTTTGTATTATTTGTCTAAGCTTCTCCATTTTCCTCCTCATTTCCAGGACGACGGACTATTGGTGTAATTACAAAGGTCAGGACAATATCAATATAAATTTCTCACGTCATTCTTCTACATTAGAAGTGATATGAGCTTCCTAGGGCTTGAAGAGAGTATGATGTTGGATAGGGCGAGGTGGAGAGACTCTATACATGCGGCGGACTTAATCTGACTCCTTTGATTTATTTGTTTGGTTTCCCTAACTCTTTTCCCAAAACTTTTTTTTTTTTTTTTTTTTTTTTTTTTGTAAATCTTTTGAATTTATTTTAACGACTTTATAAAACTTCCTTTGAAAATATTTAATTACTCCAAAAAGGTTTACAACGTTTTGGAATTTCATGGCGTACACAAGACGGTTACTAGATGACGATTCATGTTAGCCGACCCCAAATCATTTTGGGAATAAGGCTTGGTTGTTGTTGTTGTTCTTCTACTTACGCCAGTGTAGAGATTAGTAATTTTTTTCTTTGGGATTTCAGTTAGATATCATGGATAGAGGTACTAATGCCCGTGATTTATTGCTTGGAAAAGTTATTCCGCTTCAACTTGGATATGTAGGAGTTGTAAATCGCAGCCAAGAGGTAACTCCTTTTCTTATTGAAACCTGGAATCTATTTTATATGGATCTCTGTTATTTTGTAGTCTTCTTTAACATCTGTTGATGGACTTATATTTGCCTCATCAGGACATCATGCACAACCGCAGCATAAAGGATGCGCTTGCAGCAGAGGAGAAATTCTTCCGCAGTCACCCTGTATGATTTAGACTGTTAAAACCTACATTTTGACTGATAAATTTGGGTATCTTTGTTTTCTATTTCCTTATGGTCATATATATTTCATTCTTTAACACTCCAATCCGTTTTTCAGGTGTATGTAAACCTATCTGACCGTTGTGGTGTTCCACAGCTGGCCAGGAAGTTGAATCAGGTGCGTACCTTGGTGTTGTGCTAAACTGCTAATGTGATTTGGTTCTGGTGAGATTATGTGTTGATTAGAATTTATTGTATAGATCTTGGGGCAACATATAAGAGAATGTCTTCCGGCTTTGAGGTCACGGATAAGCTCACAGTTGGTTGCTTTGTCAAGGGAGTACATGAGCTATAGAGAGATTCCCGAGTCAAGTGTAAGCTCTCAATTCGCTGACAATTATTTGGTACTTACAATTCGGTTCTCGTACTCGACTTAAAGGCGACTCTGTTGAAGTACCTTAGAAGAGAATTCATAAACCATGTGAAGTTGGACAAAACTAAGAATATAAAGAATGCTAGTTTAATACTACATCTCAACTGCTTGACTGGGCTTTATTTTTTGCCTCATGGTGTCATGGTATCAAAAATTCCTTGAAAATGTCACTGGACTGAAAATGATGCATAGGCAAAAATAGATTGTCGATACAAATTTCTGTTGATTACGGTTGATATCCTGCCTTCGTATTGGTTTCTGATCATTGTCATTTGCTGCAGGCTGACAAGGGAACTTTCCTTTTAAATACCTTGTCGAAGTATTCGGAAGGTGAGCATTTGCATTCAGCAATTTTGGAATCATGAGTCACCTCACTATGTTTAGAAGACTGTTTTCCCCCTGGACTCATATGACATTTGATTTTGGCAGCATTTTCTTCTTTAGTGGCTGGTAAAAGCGAAGAGATTTCAACCTCTGAGCTTTCTGGTGGTGCACGAATTCATTTCATTTTTCAGTCCATCTTTGTGAAGAGTTTGGAGGTCTGAACTCTTACTATGTGTGTTGTGTGTGAATTTCATCTGAATATGACTTGACATAGAAATCTCTAATCTAAGTTTGACTGGACTTTGTTAGATGCTTTGTATTCTTAAAGTCTTTAAATTCGGTCACATCAAGGCACCATGCTTTTCAAGTGAGATTATTGTTTATTAAGTGGAGTGTGTAACACAACCAATATATGTTGTAGGAGGTAGATCCATGTGACGGATTATCTGATGAAGACATCCGAACTGCAATTCAGAATGCCAGGGGTCCAAGATCTGCTGTATTTGTTCCAGAGGTTCTTCTTTTCCTCTCCCTTTTTTAGTGATTATTTCAAAATTCCTTCTCTCATCAATCCTGTCTTTAGCATTATAAAGTGACAATGCATACTAGTGTATATGAACAAGAAATCCTGAGCATATACTTGGTTGTGTTTCTCCCAGGTTGACAAATCCACTACAGTCCATAAAGTAGTTAATATTAGATTTTGTGCTGGATTCTTTTATTCTTAATAAATGTATTTATTGAGAATACCTCCTCATTTCTCTCCTCCCCGCTTATTCCTAGCGTGTGGTAGATATGGAGAGTAGCTAAACTGGGCAATGGATATGGAAGGGACCTGGAATATAGTATCATGACATTAGGATGGAGTACAGTAACCTTAAGCATAATATTTCTGGAATGCTTTATGCCCCCACCTCGCAGTCTAGACATGCTACATGTCATTTCCCTGGCTACCCACTGATTGCTCCATACTGCATGCTTTCAGGTCCCGTTTGAAGTTCTTGTCCGGAGACAAATAGTACGCCTACTGGACCCCAGTCTTCAGTGTGCACGGTTTATATACAATGAGCTAGTAAAGGTACAAATCTTTTTGCTGTTTGAGAATTTAAATCTTGTGTATATGTTTCTGCATTTTGATGTCTTTCTAATTTGAGAATGATCCGCTCTACCTTGATTAGATGAGCCACTGTTGCATGGTTGATGAACTACAACACTATCCTGTTCTCAGAAGGCGGGTTGATGAAGTTGTAAGCCGATTCTTGCGGTACAGCTTTGACCCTACGACGGATCTTATTACAGCACTCATTGAGATGGAGGTATGTGAATAGAGAAGGGAGTTGAAAACTTACAGGGCATGCATTAGTGTTCTTAGAGTACTGTAGGCTATGGAATATACTCCTAATCCGATGGTTTCACTTTTGGAATTTGGAAACGAGTGTGACATTAAGAGCTTGAATATGTTTGCTTCTGTAGCTATGTGAAATTTTAAACCAGGAGACATGACAAGAATATTTTCAGGCATCAATGTTCTCTTTCCGTATTCGGTAACTTGTCCATTATACTAAAAACTTTATAACTTGTATTCATCAATAAAGAGCGGTGTTGCGATGATATGCCTCTGTTTCTGCTGTTAATATCTTTCTAAATACTAGATGTTTTTTGTAGAAACTATATAAAGAGCAATCCCATTATGGTACCTTGATATTATTGCAATTCTCCTCTTTTTTTGGTTTTTTTCGTTTTCTTTTTCTTTGTGTGAAGGTTTTGTATCTCATAGTCCGTAAGTTATATTATATTTGCAATGCAGTGAAAGTGCCACTCATTTAGATGTTAATCAATCTTGCAGATGGACTATATAAACACTTCCCACCCGAACTTCATTGGGGGGCGCCGAGCATTAGAAGTCGCGCAGCAGCAAGTAAGGTCTTCAATGGTTATGGTGCCTGTGTCCAGGCCAAGGGTATTATTTCCAGCTTGCTTATATTTGGCTGATATTAGTGGTGCTCCCGATCTTTTCTAAACATCACGATTTTTTGTAAATCTTGGATCAGGACGGTGTAGAAACTGACTCTACACAAGCTTCTGATAGGAGTTCAAGAGCCAGAACAATTGTAAGATCAACAGCCAATGGATTTATTCGATCACCAGCTAACGGCGGGATCTCAGATCAGGTGAGCTTCTGGTGTATCTCTGTGCTTTAAGCTATTGGCTCCTCCAACAATTGAGAGACCTTGGTGAAAATCACAGTGTTCACCCGTGCTGAATGATGATCATTCGTTTTGTTCAAGTCAAATGAACGCATTGTGTTTTTCTTTTCTCTTTATTTTTGTCTGTCAAGGGATTTAACATTACATTTTTATCTTTGGATGCATATAGGGAACTCGAGCAAACACAGAAATAGATAAAAGTCGAACAACTGGTAAAGCTCTTGCACGTTCCTCCTTCCATGTTCCTTGCATTTGCTGTGGCATACTGCCTTCCTATAACCTGTCTACAAAATAGCTGCATATAATGAGTTTGGGTATGAAGTATTGAGTTATCCATTTTTTGTCTGATTTGGATGTGGGGTTTTGGTATCTAGCCCTATGTTTGGCTCTAAAATTTTCAAAAACCCCATAATATTACCCCTGGGGGCTTCTACAAAATTTTGAGCCGTTTTGTTCCAAGGCAATTTTGGGCAAAAACTGTAGATTATATAGCCTTCGGTTGCGCCCAATTTTGGCCATGTGCGCCAGTTTCTTAAAAGTATAAACATTCTTAAAAAATTAACTTAAACACCTTGTGATTGCCTTTGATCAATTTGAGGGGTTGGTTCTCCCGTTTGGGGGTCTTTTATGGCCCTCCGCCTGCCGTGAAGGCTAGCATGTGCTGAGTTGGGCACACATCAATAGTTTTTAGCTTTAATATTTCGCCACGACATATAATATGACTCCTAGGAACTACTACAAAAAATATTGAGCCATTTTTGTTTCAGTGCCATTTTGGGCAAAGTACCGTGGATTGTATGGCACGGATTATATATATAGTTCGGTTTTGGTCTTTGAACATCTTTTCATAACCAAATTCTCTAAATGTTTTACTAAGGACAGCCTTTGAGTGCCCTTGTTTGATATGAGGGCCATTTGTCACACGTTAGTCGATGATGCTAGCGTGCGTCTTTGCCAATTTCAGAAGCCTGCCATCGGTTTTTGTTTCTAATATTTGACAAAATTCGATAATATTTCTTGTAGAAGCTTCCACCAAAATTTGAACCATTTTAGTTCTGGACCATTTTGGCCAAAGAAAACGTGGATTATAGCCTTTGTTTTGTCCAAATTTGGCCATGTTGGTCAGTTTTTTCAAAGTATTTTATTTTATTTTAAATATTACCGTAAACACCATGGTAGGGTCCTTGGTGAATTAGAGGGGCCAGTTCTCCTGTTTGGGGGTCTTTTAGAGCCCTCCGCATTTAAAGGTTAGCGTGTGTTTTTGGCTGATTTGGAGGCACATCATAGGTTTTTAGTTTTATTATTTCGCCACCACATATAATATGAACCCTGGGAGCTATTACTGAAATACTTTGGTCTTGGCCAATTTTGACCACTTTTTTTGAAGTAGCCAAATGTCCTCAAACCACTACCAGGCCGTTCCCTTATTTGATATAAGGGCCAGTTCCCTTCTTGGGTGCTTTTGTGCCCCACTCGGCTGGCATGCGTATTTTGCCAATCTGGGGTCCTACGATGGTTTTGTTGCTTTAATATCTTGATAAAACCCCTAATATTACCTCTAGGGGCTTCCACAAAAATTTGAGCTGTTTATATTCTGAAGCCATTCAAGGCCAAAGGATAGCCTTCAGTTTTCGTCATGTTTTTTTACCATTTTTGGAGATTATCTAAATGTTCTTAAAACATTATCGTAAACTCCCTGAGAACAAGGGGAAAGGAGTTTGGGGGTTGATATTTCATTTAGCCAATCGTTTAGCTGTAACATTGTAAAGGATGAGCAACACTTTGTCAAGGACTTGGGGCCGGGATGCAGTCCTCATTTCTCCATTGCGTGGTATTACATTCCTAATGTTTCATTTTTTATGTGATTGATGCAATGTTTTGTTCATTTTGGGTTGTTATTCATAAATTCAGCTAGCTCCATCTGGGGAATTTCGTCCATATTCAATGCAAATGAGACCATATTCAATGCAAATGAGAACCATTCCTCAGTGCGTGAAGTGGCCCGAAGTAATTCACAAAGAGAACCTGTTTACAGTGTTGAACATGCCTCATCTACTATTCATTTGCGTGAGGTGCTTTGTTAGGCCTTCTTATATTTCTTGTTTTTCGGATTTCCCATAGTGTAAAATTCTCTTATATTGTTCTCTTGGTATCAGCCTCCAACGATTCTAAGATCTTCAGAAACCCTGTCAGAACAAGACTCAACTGAAATAGTTGCTACCAAATTGCTAGTGTCATCGTACTTTGACATAGTGAGGAAAATCATCGAGGATTCAGTACCAAAAGCTATCATGCACCTATTGGTTAGTTCTCGAGAATAAATACTTTCGGCTGTGCTTTACGGTATTCATTGTTAGATGAAGAACTTGTGTGCTCTGTGGTTTGGTCTCCATTTCTCATTTGTGGCGACTGCTTGAACTCTTGTGTTTAGGTCAACCACACAAAGCGTGAGCTGCACAATGTTTTAATTCAGAAACTCTACAGGTGTGTTGCTGCGAAACTTGTATCCAGAATAGAAATACACTTCTTTACTAGCCTTTTTCGATTGTGATGACCTGTCTACTAAATCAGTGTGCAACCTTTACTTGTGTTAACAGAGATAATTTATTTGAAGAGATGCTACAAGAACCTGGAGAAGTGGCAGCCCCGAGAAGGCATGCCCAAGAGACTCTCCGAGTTCTTCGACAAGCTTTACAGGTGAGCATTCTCTACTTATACTGAAACTCACAACATAGACTCCAACTCCTTAAGAGAGCAAAAGTCCGGATGCTAACTCTCATATTTGGGGGTGCAAAAGTTATTTGTAGGAGATACAGGCTCTTAATAAGATAGCATGTGTTAATAAGATATCCGAGATCTTGGATCTTTATTCCTTAGGTTAGGTGTTTGGAGTTGGGACCATTATGCCCACAAATATTCATGTGCAACTGAAATGTCAAACAGTCGAACTTGCCACCTTCAATCCCTCATCACCCGAGTATTGTCGTGATCACATTTCAGACGGCTTTCTTTCTGTATCATTTTCACTGTTACCTCTGCCTACAGTGAAAATGGCTTGTTTCATTGAGAAGCCGTCATCTTTCATGTCAATCAGCCTGTCTATTGTTTTTCTTCTTTCCCATCTTTTTCCTTGTACCTCTCCTCTTTGGCATTGATTATGATTACAGATCCATTGTTTCACTCCACGTAGAAACAGATTTTTCCTCCCTCTGATGTTGCTTGCTTCTTTGTTTGTAGACACTGGACGAATTGCCTCTTGAAGCCGAGACTAGTGAAAGAAGTTACAGCTCAGGTACCGACTCAATTGGATTGCCAAGGCGCCTAGGACTCCCTTCTAGTTCCTCTTACACTACAGGTATGTTGGCCAGATGATGTTTGTTTTACTTGAGCATCAGGATGATGCATGAGCATGACGCGGTTGTCAGGGTCTGTCGCCATGCACAGAAATTGTGGATAGGTTCAACTGTGTGAATGAGAAATCAGGGATTGCGTTTGAGCTCGCAGTCATGAATGAGAAGGCTTTTTTTAATAGAGCCTGAACAAGTGAAAATTACGCGGAAACGTAGGTCTTGGTACATAGTAATTCTTTCTTTACCATTTCAGAATAAGGGGAAATACAAGGTGTAAATTCTTTTTCTTGGAAGCCCTTTTTTTTTGTTTATCCCCATTTTATATGCTTCATAACCTATTCTTTTTCTCTACTTGTGTGGAAAATTAGCATTTTTTTTTACAAAGGAAAAATTAGCAATTAGCTGCTGTATGATTGTATCATCTATTGACTTATCGTTCCACTGTCTTGTTAAAGTTGGATCTATGATTTTGGTGCTGTGTGGTTTACGCAAGAAGTGCATGTTTAAATACCTGAGAAATTCTTAGAAGGATATCGATAGCTGCAACTTGTTATGTCCCGGTATTTTACGCCCCGGGCGCACTTCCTGAAATTCAATCCTCGTTAATTTTAGGGGAGTGCTTATTCATCGTCCCAAAAATACTTGTCTGTCTTTCCCCAAAAAGTCATATCGATAGGGAGTTAGCAACAATCAGCCAGTAGTTGATGTGTAATAGCTTTGGAATTGACTAGTTTGTAAATCTTAACCATTGAAACAGGCCAAGTACTTCTATGTTGCTTATCCTAATAAACAGATCATAAATTCATTACGTCACATATATTATTACGGAGTATTATACATCAAATTATAACTCATTTATTAGTCTTTGATTACAGTCACAGGAAAATAGACTGGTAATCCTTCAGACATGTCAGCGAAGTGGCTGGGGGGGATCATCTATAGCACTGCAAAATAATTGCGTTTTGAAACTCGTTTGCATTAATATTGCACGTCTTAACCCAACATTCGAGTATCCGACTAGCGGGAAGTCGGGAACTCACCATAAAAATGCACGCAAGCCTTACATAACAATGGAAAAAGGGCAGCTATGCTTATTTTATTAACGATCGATTTCCGTATAACAGTGTGAAACCCAAAGTTTACTGCTTGGAATCATCATACACTTGCAGCTGCCAACACTCAGTACTCAATGCCATAACTCAAAACAAACGTAACCACACATACACACTGACGCACACACATGTAGCGTATATGATCAGTTCTTTTAGTTCTGCTTCACAACGACGACCTCGTTGCCGGAACCGGAAATTTCGCATTTGCAGCCATTGCCGCACTCTAAGAAGACTTTCCCGGCATCAGGGCCTTCAGTCTTTATGAAGGAACATGCATATCCTTCTCCACAAATGCAGTATCCTCCTTCAGTCTCCAATTTGTGCGACTCGTCTCTGCACAAGTTTTTAATTCATAATGTAAGACGACGTATGATATTGTACTCCTTCCATTTCATTAGGGCGTATATATCGTGACAGGTTATTCAAAAAGATTATGCACAGATTTACGTGTTTCACTAACAAAAAAAACACCCAAGGCGTATTTCTGACCTCGGATTAACGAATGTATGATTATAGCTAGCTGATATATACGTGAACAGCAGAGTGAAAGTGTAAGGAAATATACGTACGTGATGCAAACGCAGCCTTCAGCGCAAGAGTGGAAAGCCTTGGCATCGGCTTCAAGCACATCAATCTTCTTGATCACGCAAGACAACCCTGGAGGACACTTGCAGTAAGATTTGCTGTTGGATCAAAGAAAAAGTAGCGTCAGGGCATAATAATGTAGCGATCGAGAACACTCGGTCGATCGTTGTGTTTTATACTAGCAGATGTCACTTAATTAGCTTAACTGATAACGCATTATTACTACAAGAAAACACGTTAAATTTCAACCTCGATCTTTTAATTTGTTGATTAACACAACTAAATTTTATCTTTAACCATGATTAGTGCACTACAAGAGAGGTAAAAGAATGACATACTTGCATGGTTCACCTGAGGGGCAGCAACTCTTGTATGCTTCACCTTCCATGATAGCAAATATAACTTAATTAATGGAGTCGAAGTGTATGATTTAGAATGTAATTTGTTGGCTAATTATTTTTCTTGATGTTGTGTTGATTCTTATGAAATGGTATGATCTCCTTTTATAGATGCTGAAGAACATATAGTGTACATGGGATTGGTACAAGTGTACAACATACACTCCTCTATTTTTTTTATTTGATTTGTGTTATTTTTCCGAATAAGTTAAAAACCTTGCAGTCGACATGATGACCCTGCCATATAACGTACCATCAAAATATAACACGAAAAAAACGTGTACCTCTAGTTCGGAAGTCAAAGTCCCATATACTACACTACAGCTACGACACTTACAGAGTATATATATGATATATACATGTACGAGTATCTAAAGTTTAGTATGATTTCGGGTTATCATAAATATTCAAAATAAAGTCTATGTGTAATTGAACTAAAATTTAGACGTTTCATTATCGATAACTATCCCAATGAAGAAACGAACACGTGGATAATCATTTGATCTTTTTCCTTTCTTCATTCACTTTATTTTAATCCCTCTTCGTGAGCCGGCCACCGGATTAGAATTTCATTTATGGGCTCGCGACAAACCAGCGAAACGTATTGTAATCGGTCGGCGTTTCGTTGGCCTAACAAAAACTACTACGAGTACAAAAGTACGAGTGAATAATAACGTTCCATAGCAATTGAACATTTTTAATTAAGTGACTGTAGGTGGTACTTGGGGAAGGTTGTTCTAAATGAACGTTTCGAGTTTAAAAAATAATCTCTCTTTCGTTTTGAGCCAGTTTATAATTACTCTTTTCAAAAGCGAAAATAGTAAACGAGCCCCATATGTTTGTTAATATGTGAAATTTACGCTCTCTACTTTTGGTTGTAGTACAGTAATTGACCCAACATGTGAAATCAAAAATCTCACCAATTTCTTATACATAGAAGTATGGTTCTCTACTTAGAACCCGGCAAAAATAATTTAATACGAAGTAGGAGGAATATTTATTCTTGACTTTTCAAACAAAAATATCGTTATCGAGTCTGGACATTTTTAGGCACATACACAGTTTTCAGCTTTTCATTACTCAAGACTAAGCAATCCAAATCCAAAACTAAGCGGGCGAGGAAATTCGTCAAGATTTCAAGTACATTGAAAGATTTATCCCACCAAGGAAACGACGTTGGTGAAAATATATACAGAATACTTATTATTGATTAACCAATCAGTTAAGTATATGCTTCAGTCTATTAATTTTTATATTTAATCGTCGATCATGTAACTAGGCGAATAAAAAAATACCCTTTCAAGATAAGGGCAAGGCGGACCTCAATTTAGCTTCTATTGGGGTAGGGGAGCCCATAAACGGAGTATGTACAAGCACAACATTGGACCTTATAATATACAATGACATCAACAAATAACTGAATTAGAGAAACGTACAATATTTTATTTTCTTTACGTCCATTGACTGGGAAAACGTTTCAAGCAAAAGAATCGTTTCCCCCATCATTTTCATCCAGCTGTACGCCTGTACCACGTGAAGGAAATGTCGTTTTCCAAGCACTAGCCCTTTAAAATTTGCATTGACTGCCGTTTCGAATCTTCAATCCGTGTGAAACCCGTTTCGGAAAAGGGATTGTCAAAATCTTAATCCAGACGTCTCTTTCATACTACTAGTACTAGTACATACCAATGTTACTATGATGAATCTGCGATACTAGGACATTATGCTAGAGCCGCAAATTTTATCGTGATTCGCAAATTCTCAAAGGTACTCATCACCACTTTTAGGTATCGCAATTCTCATATCTCGAGTATTTATTTTATTATCTTATCGTTTTACCAGAATATACAAAAAAATATAGCAACTCAATGTTCTAAAACTTCTCTTTTGCGACTTAGTTTTTTTGGTTACACCCCCTTCAAACCCGTGTTTATAGGGGCTCATATGTTTTTGGTTTTACTTACCTTGTGTCATTGTTGTAGGGTTTGAACTCGATTTTTAGATTTCAGTCATTTCACCTATACTATATACCAAACCTTTATCGACTGAAATAACGCGACACATAATAATTGTTATAGTAGCTACATGCGCATTACTCATGCCGTGCACAAATATGTGTACTACATGACTTAGTAATAATGGTGGCCACGTACTAGCTAGTTTGCTTGAGTTTGAATGAATGAATATTATATTGAATGACATAATATATACAAGCTGTTATGCTAGTTTAATTTTACTATATGAATAATAATTAGTTTGATTGATTTGCAGAATTATAGTATAAGATAAAAATGTTGTCTAAATCTCATAAATGGGGGTGGAAACATGTGAATGTGTATGGAATGTTTGATAGAAGTAGTGGTACGAAAAGATGGAAATGTAACCACTGTAACCGGTGTTACAACGGCTCCTATTCTCGTGTTCGAGCTCATCTTCTTGGTTTTCATGGATTCGGCGTAAAACCGTGTCCTGCCATTGATTTTGCTACAAGAGAAACGTTCAACTTGTTAGAGAAAGAACATCGAACTAGGACGAAGAAGGTGATTATGAAGAAAATTATTTCTCCTAGTATGAACAATGGGAAATGTTCATCTAGGACTAATTATCAACCATTGTTGGATTTTTCACCATTGGCGAAAAATCAGACAGTAGAAGATGTACATGATGCTGTGTCAAGGTTCTTTTACATGGATGGGTTGAATTTGAACGTAGTGAAATCGAGTTATTTTAAGGAGATGGTGAAGGCGATAGGTGAATTTGGCAGGAATTATGAGCCTCCTACAGTTGAAAATTTGTCTGGCTTCTTGCTGAAGAAAGAAAAATTGAGGCTAGAAAAAATGTTGACTTTAGCTAGGGAGTCCTGGCAACATACAGGGTGCACCATTGTATGTGTCAACCGGCTGGATGGCGCATTGGGGTGTTTTTGTGTTAACTTCTTCGTTGCTAGTCCGAGATTAGTCATGTTCTTGAAGGAGGTGGACATCATTGGAGGTGATGGACCGGACAGTCTGTTCATCAGTGAGCTTAATAATGTGATTGAAGAGGTGGGTTCTTCGAATGTGGTTCAAGTCATTACGCGTCTAGGTGGCCAGGCAAGTGATGTGTTTGAGTCACTGATCTTGGCTAAGTTCCCTAAAATGTTCTGGTCTCACTGTACTTCACATTCTATACATCTGCTGATGGAGGAAATCGCGGAATTTGATTGGATGAAAGATGTTGTTGCAGATGTTAAACAGATTGAGCAGTGTGTTGCAGCTTTTAAGAGCTCTTCGTTCTGCACTAACATTGATTTTCCTGGTGAATTCAGAGACCAGGTCTCCGAAAAGTTTGCACCTTGTTACGCCTTAGTCAGAAGGTTGTCCGAAAATGAGGCTACTTTGCGCGAGTTAGTCCTCAGAGAAGAGTGGAAACAATGGAGAGACTGCAATCTTTCTGAAGAAGCAGGGTTTTCTGATGAAGCTGTCATAGAAAAAGAAAACTTCTGGGGTAATGTTAGGATGATGATAGATGTGTTTGAACCTTTTATGAGGCTTCTTGCTAGAATGGATGTCGATAAAGCCATCATGGGTGATGTCTACAATTGGCGCATTCTTGTATTTGAAGCCTTGAGGAGTAAAGGAATAGACAAGATGCTGCTGGATCAGCTGGAATTGCTGATGGAAAGCAGGTGGGATAAGCTGTTTTCGCCACTGCACGGAGCAGCTTATGTACTGAATCCTAGGTACTTTGGCAGAGGTCAGAGCACAGATAAATTTGTAATGAAGGCCTGGCATACTGCGATTGAGAGATGTGAGAGAGAAACTGAGGCAAGAAGAGGGTTAGAAGAAGAGCTAGGTATGTACTGGAGATTAGAGGGCTCTTTTGGTGAAGCAGATGCTGTTGATTGTAGGGATAAAATGGAGCCTGTTTCATGGTGGGAGAATTTCGGGTTTGAAACACCTCGACTTCAGACTTTGGCTGTAAAGGTTCTGAGTCAGATACCAAGTGCTGCAATCATGTGTCAGGAAAGCTGGCAACTGTGTGATAGTATGCCTTGTAGAGAAGCTGTTCAGAGGTTGGGGTTCGAAGCAGAACAATCGAGAGATTTTGTGTTTGTACGAAATAATTTGAAGCTTCAGAGCCTCAAGTATGGGAAGGTGGACTGTTAAACTGGCTCTGCCGCGGCTGATGAGCTTCTCAGGCTACAGATGAACTCGTGATTTTATCGAAAGTATTCTGTTCATTTCTGCTCTTCTGCTATCAGGTGTAGTTCAGATCAACTGTAAAACTCATAGGTTGTAAATAGTGGCATTTTTGGAATGTGATCAATTGTTTCTTTTTCACTTCACAAGTTTATATAAGCTCAACTTGAATGAGAATCCTGTTGTACTGCCTCTGTAATTTGCAGGAAAATGAAGCAATGCTTTTTGACAGTCTGCTAGAAATAGACCGAAAATGCGAGACCTTACACGTCCTGATGTCTGCAAGTTCTTCATGCAGCTTCAGCTCTACGTTTTCTTTTCTAGCAGAAGTACTTTTGATGGTTAAAAAAATAAAAGCTAACTACAGAAAATCTGATGCTATAAGCATAACAGCTTAGTTCTTCAATTGTCTTAGGAAACGAGTACATCATATCTTAAACTGCATGCCCAAAAACACAGGCTAGTAGTCTAGTACAGTACACATGCTTACAGCTTATTGATAACACTCTTGCAATCTTAATAAACACACAAACCACGATACAACAATGACAACAAAGCCTTAGTCTCGAAATCATAGCTAATACACGACGATAGATGGTGCAAATTGACTATGTCACCAGTCTACAGCATACAGTAGTGTAAGGCAAATTTAGGCATCCTTAAAGGCCACTTTGTCACCAGAGGAAGCAACCTCACACGACACGCCGTTGCCACACTCGCAGAAGACCTTTCCTGCATCAGGACCCTCAGTTTTGGTGATTGTGCAAGCATACCCTTCTCCACAGACACAGAATGCACCTTCAGTCTCTACTATAGTCTCTTTTCCAGCACTGGAACCACCCTCCTTTTTCGACTCTTCACTGCAAATTTTCATTTCTCTTTGTTAAAACATCAAGTCAATTCAAGTCTTAAGGAAGACACTATTGAACACTATTATAAGAGTATACACTTGTGTTGGACAACACCGCAACAGGCCCATCGAAGACAGTCGTACTCGTGGGGATCTGATCACTCTATTATCTCGTCGTGTCAGAGTAGTTATGTTTTTATGTTACTCACACTCTTCATATGACGACTTTTATCAGCACGAATATGACACTTGTCCTCTACAATTCTAAATTGTTTTACGCTAAAAATGAGTTTATTTAATTATTTTAATTTGTGTGAGGTTGTCAGGTTGTCGAGAGTCGCTCTCGTGAAAGAACTCTACTACATAAAACGTCTAATGAATAATGATGAGATGTTAAGAATGTTCATGGCTAATTATATCACACAACATACAAATATATATGATTTATAAGCATATTTATGTTATTGCATTAGAAAAAGTTATTGTAAAGGTTGATTAAAACTTACGTGATGCAAACACAGCCATCGGTGCAGTTGTAGAAGGGCTTAGTTTCGGACTTAGTGTCTTCTATCTTTGTGATCTCACACTTCCACCCTGGGCCACATTTGCAGTATGTTTTGCTGTTGGGTGGCACACTCACCCTGTTCAAATATAATCACACATTCATTTGCTCTTTCTTATAACAAATCGAGTGGATTATGGAGCAACAAACGAAATTTATCACTAATACTCGTCCATTCGGTCCGGATTTAGACTATTAACGTTAGATTGCATATAACGAGTATGATAATGGAACAAAAAATGAACTTGAATCGATATTATTGATAATCGTCGATTTGATAAAGCAATTATTAACATGTACTAGCTAGTAGAGAAGCTATAGTTACCCGCAAGATTCACCGGATGCACAACAACTTTTGGAGTCTTTGCCTTCCATAGCTCACCAAATTTGGAGTAATATACTTAAATGACCTTGTTAACTATATGTCTTGGATGGGAGAGGTATGTCCTATATTTATAGGTGCACATATGTAGCCAATAACTTATTTGAGAAAAAAGAATGATAAAGATAAAACCCCACCTCCCCACCAATGAGGTGGCTCCCATTTTCCCTAGGTATACTAAATTATGTTTTGTCCCTAATAATGCTGTTAGTTTAATCCCAATTTAGCTAACCACAAACGTATATATTATTGTAATAATTAGGTTCTTAATTAGTCTTGAGTTATATATAGACTAAATTGAAATGCTTAAGAAACAATTGTTGATGAGTCACTCAAGATTTGCTGTCTCCTTTGTCATTGGATAGATTATAATATTACAATGGATTGACTCCCCTGATCTTGACCTAGATGATTGAATTAGTTTTACCTAATTACTATGTAAATGTCCAATCAATCAATCAATCATACACATAGGTAAAACTAGGAATGATAGGCTTATTTGAGGATTTTTGGGAAGGAATACTAGTGAGTGTAACAATCGATGGGATGTTTTGGTTCAAAGCAAGCAATATCGTATTACCGAGAGGTTGGTTTCAACTCAACAAAACCATTTTAGAAGTTTATATATACAATGGTATGAAAAGTTGTCAACAAGTTAGTCGATGTATGTCAAACATAGGAAGATAAATATACTACATACGAGTACACGATAAAAAAATATGTGATTCTATGTAAACTTTTACTACAACTGTTCAGAATAAACGTCAACTATCTATAGATCCGGGATAGTAATCTAAACCTTAATCAACATTTAACCAGGAACAATGATAGTGTCGAGTGCCGGGCATCTGGCTGCGTGGCCGGTGGACCGCTCTAGTAGATGCCCTTTTGTGTGCTTGATAGGTCGAACTCAAATTTAGAAGCTTCCCGACATCAACTCAACAAAGAAACGGCCTCTTAGAAACGTTTCTTTTCCCATAGTAAAGTTGTGAGTGCGTTTCTTTTTTGATTGAATAAGACAAGTTGCCTACCGAATGTCCTACAAAACTTGCGTACTAAACACACTGTATGTCTGTATCCCGCAGATTTTTACTTTGTCGCACTCTTCGAATCATTTAGCTGCATACTCCATTTACATACACGTTTCGAAACCTTCTATATATACAAACCATAATTATATAAGAATACGAAATAATTTGCAGAGATCGGAGTACTCTGTATCTTAATGCTTGATACTTATCTAGTAAAAAAAAAGGAAAAAAAAGAACACGTTAGGATCTAGCCCACTGATGCACCAACGTTTACCAGACAGGTTCATTTGATGTTAACATTACGTACACCAACCTACGAATCATGTTATTTATGAGAATACCTTCTACTATATCTCGACACTTAAACTTATCCGTACAAACACTTGAACAAAATACATATGATCGATCTTTGTGTTTTTGATGGCCGCTTCCTATTCAAAATTTGGTCAGGTTTTCGTGACTCCCAAACTCGGTTGGTCATCTACAAGTTTATAACAAGCGACTTTTCGATCCAATACAACAACAACAACAACAACAACAACAACAACAACATCCAAGCCCTATTCTCAAAATAATTTGAGGTCGTCTAGCATAATTTGGGGTCGACTTTTTAATTCAATATTTTCCGGAAAATGGAAAAAAAAATTGGTCAAACATGAACTTAAAAGGCCAATCATAGATCTTCCGGCCCAAATACCAATATTAGAAACTTGGGCTCACAAGCCCAAAGAGTGCCACCGACTGGATATGGAGGCCCAACCAATAATAAACCGAACCATCATCTAATCCACGCGCCCATAACAAAGCGTGTCCAATACGCCTCTTTCACACCCAAATCTCTGTCTTCTCCCTCTCGCTCTTCCACTCTGCAAGAAATCACACTTCACTGATCTCGCCAAAAATCACATTTCCCCTCGCGCCACCGCGCACAACCACCACCGATGTCGGCGGTGAAACCACCGCACCACCACACAATGTTCACTCTACGCGGATCTCTCCTAACCCTAGCTACACTCACTTTAATCACCTTCACCTTTCTCTCTCTTAAATCTCTCCGCCCTCCTTCTCTCTCCTCCTCCGCCACCGCGCCTCCCGTCCTCCACGCTCAGACGGCGGAGGAGGAGGATTTTTCGGAAGTTTACCACACGCCGGAGATATTTCGATTGAATTACGCGGAGATGGAGAGGAAATTCAAGGTGTATATTTACCCTGACGGTGATCCGAAAACTTTTTACCAGACGCCGAGGAAACTTACCGGTAAATATTCGAGCGAAGGTTACTTCTTCCAGAATATTCGCGAAAGTCGGTTTCGTACCGAGGATCCTGATCAAGCTCACCTCTTCTTCATCCCTATTTCTTGCCATAAGATGCGTGGCAAGGTAATTTCTTCTTAATTTTGTTGCTTCTTCCATAAGCTAGGGTTTATTGAATTGTAATTTGGTTTTACAATTATGCTGTTTTTTGTTTTTTGTTTTGCTGATTGAAGAGTGAGAATTAGGTTGAAATTAGTTTGCGAATTCTTGGAGAAAATTGAAACTTGAAGCTCAATTAGGAATTGTTGAAGTTGATCACAGGTTTTTTAATATATCGATTGTAAGCCGAAAATCTTAGAAAGTGACAATGTATATTCGAATTGCTTGATGTCTGTAGTGTAGAGTCGAATTCCCGGCATTGGAGCTTATTATTTACGAGACGCTACAAATTCATGTGAGTATCTCTATGTGCAGGGGACTTCATATGAAAACATGACCATTATTGTCAAGGACTATGTTGAGGGTTTGATGGCCAAGTACCCATATTGGAATAGAACGTTGGGAGCTGATCACTTCTTTGTTACTTGCCATGATGTTGGAGTAAGGGCCACGGAGGGGTTGCCACTTCTGGTTAAGAATTCAATTCGAGTAGTGTGCTCCCCAAGCTATGACGTAGGTTTTATTCCACACAAAGATGTTGCTCTTCCCCAAGTACTGCAACCTTTTGCTCTTCCCGCAGGGGGAAACGACATAGAGAACAGGTAATTGGAAATGAAATTCAGTCTGCTTTCAGTGTTGCGTCATTGTTTATGTTTTCGGCGAGTTGACAGCACACTGATTGTCTCCTGCTATTGTCCTAACTGACATTGCCTTCTCTCGAGTTCTTCTTTTCTGAAGTTGTATCTCTTAGGTTATACTAGTATTCATTATTCAATGTCAAAGGGCCTTAAGGGATTGTTTTTGCTGTCTGCTCCTCGCAACTGAATATCTGCTATAGTATTTTTCAATGAACTTTTTTTTTTATTTTTGAATGATGATCAACATATGATACTTGGTGTACAAATTTTTGGAACTTCACGAGCCACCATTTTCTTATTAAAAGTTAGATTTCCAATTCTTAAAGCCTTTCTTGTGTGAGACTGAGTTTCTAGATTAAACTGGTATTGTATTTTCAGGACAAATCTTGGATTTTGGGCAGGGCATCGTAACTCGAAGATTAGGGTGATCTTGGCACGAGTATGGGAGAATGATACAGAGCTAGATATTTCAAACAATAGAATAAGCAGGGCTATTGGACCTCTGGTGTACCAGAAGAGGTTCTACGGAAATAAATTTTGCATATGTCCGGGTGGTTCTCAAGTCAATAGTGCTCGCATCACAGATTCTATCCATTATGGATGTGTTCCTGGTAAGCTACCACCTACTTACTGTATACTTTTGAGGTGGCCAATCATATGAATTTTGTGAGACAATTTTTTGTTAATTCAGAGATGTTTAAAAGTTTATGTTTCAGAATCTCAACTAATTCCTTGTCCATTTTTCAGTGATTATATCTGATTACTACGATCTGCCATTTAATGACATTCTCGACTGGCGGAAATTTGCTGTTGTTCTAAGAGAGCGGGATGTATATCAGCTCAAAGATATTCTGAAGCGCATATCTGATGTAGAATTTGCTCGCCTACATATGAATATGGTGAAGGTATAGGTCTCTAACTTACTCAGAGTTGTCTTTCATCATCACAACGAGAGTATATGGATTTATCATACTTGCAATTGTTTTGACTTGTGTCCTTGCTCATACCTGAATTGTATTGCAGTTCGGTATTCTTGCACAGCTTTGAGCCTTTGATTCAAAGTTTCAAGTTTTTATATACCGAATTCTATCTCAGTAGGAAATGTATCATTAATCGGATAGCATCAGCGGGGGTTTTGTATTTTCTTTCCATTTTGGGTATTATTTGATATTTACTTCGGGGCACACAATAGAGAACCCGTATTTATATATAGCGTAGTAGTAACGGATTGACAGGGAATCTAGCAGAAATTTGGTTTGATTGTCCTTGGCACTTCTAAAAAATACGATGTTTTCACAGAAATTTTGTTGAAGCATTGCAACTTGCAAGTGTAGGAACAATTGTTTTCCTTCTCCTTTTTGAAAAGTTGTTTGATTGCTTCCGTGAAAACTAGGGCAAGGCCATTTCGGTTACTGTTGTTTTGCTGTGAGCTTTAGTGCTTAGGGTAGATATGATTTAACTGTCATCACTGCTAACCAGGTACCATTACTGTATCTTAATGTTTCCATCTTGTTTTCCCAGATACAAAAGCACTTTCAATGGAACACCCCTCCCATCAAACATGATGCTTTCCATATGGTTATGTATGAGCTCTGGCTACGGCATCACGTTATCAAGTACTGAGTTTCCACCAGACACTTTATTGTACACATCAGGGGGGTCTGCACCAGTCTTCAAGATCCACAGAGTACAAAGATGACTCTGCCAATACTAAGGTTTCTGTAAATTATGACATACGGCTACACGACTGTGCTGTCCCTATTTCCCCATGACAGCTGAAGAGGATCCAGATGTAGGCCAGGAACAAAGTTTCGCGATACCATTAATTCATTTATGTAATTCTATTTTCTTCTGTAATTTTTTGCTTGCTAGTGAAAGTAATTTAATTGTACTCAGACGGCTATTGAGCCTTGCTCATCATATTTGTGTAAATTGAAGAGCTGAGTGCCCTGTCTAAAGTGATCTCTATACTCTAATTTCACCTGTTCTTTTGAAATTCGAGTTTCATGTCGCTACATTTTTGTAGAATTTCTGGAGCCATGGTAAATTTTGTTGACACCTTGTGTTTTCAATTGATAGGTGAACGATATATCTGAGAAACTAAGCCAAAGACAATTTAGGAGACGCATCGGAGAATGAAAGGCCAAAGGTCAGTACCGTGCCATCATTCTTCTCCCCACCACCTATTACCCTCCCATTTTTTCAGGCTTTTCTTGAACATTTTTATTGATCTAGATAACTGCATCAACTGGGATGTAACTTTCACATTAGGCTTAAAGATGAAAACCAACGGTCAGGTAGGAAAGATCAGAAGGTCTTGAGTTCAAATCGCTCGCACGGGGCCACATACTAAGGATGAAATAGAACTTAGAAGCTATTTGCGAGCTCTACGGTTTTTTTTTTTTTTTTTTTTTATTCCTGGTAAAGCTCTTTTACTCTAGGTAAAACTGTAAAAGTATGGAATATTGGAATTAAGGGTTCTGAGTGAGTTTTCAAAACTTCGACTTCAATAGTGATCTCAAAGCTTCAAATAATAAGATAATATATATGCGTGGATGAACTCTCGCATATATATTAAAATGCCGGATATGATCATAGGTTTCGTGGACCTTCTGATAATCCACCAGGTATGAAATGATGCTGAGAGTGATGATGAGTCGTAGTAGTTACACATGTAAGAAGTATCCAATCCCCAACATTCTGCTGATACTAAGGTGACCACTTCATCAGAGATTCAGAGAACTGTCTCTCAGAGCCTGACATGTCCTGAGAAACGTCTCAGAAAAGTTTCCGGAAAGTGAGTACTTTGTATTATCAATTGCAAGAACCTTAAAACAAGTGACAAGTAAGAGTCCTATTAGCCAAATTTGACTATGACTAGATTCTATGAATTCTACGCGGGCAAGCCATTGTTCATCAATTTTATTGTTAACTATTTAGCATAGTTCGGTAGTACATGTTCTTAATACATAGTTTGTCAGCAGCTGTATACACTTCTGTTGTCTTTGTCCACAGGAATTATGATACGGAGTTACTGAGGTAGTGGTCATAGTTGTATATATAGGATAAGATACTGCGAATGGGGTATCAAAAAACAGCGGCATGATTTGGATGAAAAGTTGAGTTATATCATCTAGTGTTTAATGAAGATTCAGAATTGGACACAGTCCTCGTACTCTCAGACCAGGTGCTAATTATTCAACTGTACTGGTATATCATAAGCTATATATATGTTATGAGTCATGACAGATATCCTTTGCTATTTTAAAGGCCAAGTCAAGTATTCTACGCGGAAATATAGGGCTGCTTGGGAAGTCTAGTTGCTAGATCAAGAGTGACAATTGTGGTAAATAACTGCATTGACGTTCAAAGCATATGTTCGAAAAGCGAAATTTTGGGAACTAGCTACATATATAATGTATCCTATTATGGAGTATCTGTTCTTACTCTTGATTTGTGTCACTGTTGTGATAATTAGCTGCTATTATGGCTACCCTCTTATAAATACTAGATTCTATGAATTCTATACTTCACAAGTTGCTGATAAGTCCTGGTTATTAACTGGAACCTTATATTGCTTGAACTTTTCTGGGTACCCTTTAGTACTTGAATTAACATTTAAATCACAGTTGCATTAATGGATAACGAGGAGCAATCTGAATGTTTTCGCACTGGACAAAGTGCACAAGAAAGGGGATTGTCACATGTCCCTGAGTGCTATGAGGTTCCACCCTCCCAACGTCCCAGCTTGAACTCGCCAATAGCTGAAGTCCCTGTCATTGACGTGGCTGGATTGCGAATGGGCCCTGCGCAACGCTCTGTTGTCATTGACTCCATTGGTCAAGCCTGTCACGGTCTTGGATTTTTTCAAGTAAGCCTAAGATTTTGTGAATATATCTTGGTCTTCATATTTTTCCTTTCTTGTGTACTAGTCCTTCTGTCTAAGTTTGTTCTGTTTTCTTCTTTACGTAGCACTAGTTCCTAGTGGTATTTAATTTATTATGCATCTTAAAAGAATTGAAGTAAAATCTGACTGATTTAAGCATTTAACTTGTTTATTATGTGTCATAGGTTGTAAATCATGGAATAGAAAAGTCTACCCTCGACAAAGCGCTTGCTGCAGCACAAAGTTTTTTCCAATTGCCTGCAGATGAGAAAATGAAGTTCATGTCGAGTGATGTGCATCAGCCAGTAAGGTACGCCACGAGTCTCAGGGATGGTATTGACAAGATTCAATTTTGGAGGGTCTTTCTGAAACATTACTCGAATCCTCTGGAGGACTGGATTCAGTCTTGGCCTAAGAACCCACCCTGTTATAGGTAATAGTCTGAACTGTCTTTTTCTAATCAATACGTAAGATTGCTAGCTACAATCCTTAACCTGAATGAATGTTTGCTACAGTAGCTAGTATCCTTTTCCTGTGATGAATGCAATGATGCTAATGTAGATGCTGATGCTACGAGAGACGTTCTTTATGTGTAAGTTTATGTACACGTTCGGTGCTACTCACATAAGAAGTTAATTTGATCTTCACTGCTGAGATTATATTGCTCACAGATAACCAAGCATTGGAAAATAGGAATAATATAAATAAGAACTACTCAGTATTCAGGTGTATGTTCTGCAAATAAACATATGAATGAAGCCAGCCGCAATTGCATGTGACTTTCCCTTACATTCAGCATTTCTGCTACTTTGTGACCTCATTTCTGCTACATGGAAATAAATACATGCATTATAAGCGTCATATAACGTCTTATTTGTTAAACTTTAAAATCGGTATATAATTCGCAGAAATCTTGCAGTATCGAACTCTTTAAGAGACGGCTTAATTTTATCGTACGTTCATCATTTGACCTGTAATATTTTTTTGATCTTGTTATTGATTTTAATGTTTCGCATATGATATACAGGGAAAACATGGGAGCATATTCAGCAGAAGTTCAGAAACTAGCAATGGAGTTAGCAGGTGCTATTACAGAGAGTCTTGGTCTGGGTGCAAAATATCTGAACAGAGAACTGGAGGGAGGTATGCAAGTAGTAGCCTCAAACTTTTACCCACCATGTCCGGAACCTCATCTTACTCTAGGGCTGCCACCCCACTCGGATTACAGCTGCTTGACGTTGCTTCTTCAGAGTTCACCAGGGCTCGAAATCAGGGACACAGAAGATGGTGGCTCATGGAAGCTGGTACCGCATGTGGATGGCGCCCTGCAAGTTCATGTAGGGGATCACTTTGAGGTTCTAAGCAATGGGTTGTACAAAAGTGTGGTGCATAGGGCTATCCTTAACTCCGAGAAGCCGAGGATTTCTATTGCTAGCCTTCATAGCTTAGGGTTGGATGAGAAAATGGAGCCTGCTCTTGAATTGTTAGATGAAAACCACCCAAGGGCTTACAGGCCAAGTACTTTCAGGGATTTCTTGGATTTTCTTAGTGGTATTGATCTTGCTCAAGGGAAGATCGACTTTCTTAGTACACTCAAATTGAAGAACTAAAGTTGGCTTATGCTCAGATTGAAAAGCGAATTAGGAAATATTAACTCGTCTATAACATGCATCGTTACATCACTTGCATGTAACTTGTGGGGGGAAGCTATTACATGTAAAACACACGTTCGTTCCACGTGTACAAATGAAAGCACGTTATGTGGTACGATGATATTTAAAATCATAAGTATTTAATGACATTTTTTTTTTTTTTAAGTTACGTTGTATCTTATGTTACTTAGACTTGTGGTGCATGTAATCATGTATTGACCCATGGACTCTAGTCACTCTACACGTACTATGTGGTCTTAGAATTTTATTTCCAGGTCCATCTTAAGGCATACGGAGTACATTTCAGTGCGATCCATAAAAAAATCGAGAGAATTGGATATTAAATTGGATAGTAGATTTCTGTTTTCTTCGTATCTTGTTATGTATTGATATTTTAAATAGTCCGATGGAAAATGAAAGACGTACACTCGAAGTATTTACCATTTTGATAAGTTTTCCCATTAATGTTATACAGATGATACAACGTTAATTAGGTAATAACGGATTAACAATTCTACAATAGCTACGACTACGAGTCATGATAGTCTTGACCTTTAGATAGTTTTGAGTCTTTTGACCATAGAAAATTACCATTGCCATGTTAAAATAGAAAGAGATAGTTACCACCGCATCCACCGCTAGGTCTTTCATGGCAACCCGAGCCTACGCCTGTTCTCCACCTAAGTTGCCGCCCACGCGCGGCGTCTCAACTCGATCTCCACCACTATCGCCGCCGTTCAATAGAAGACAGAACTTAGAAGAGATATATTGATTTTGCTGTGGATTGTGCAGGTATGTTTCCTAATTTTGTTCTTCAATTTCTTCTATTTTAATTTCTATGTTAATGTCGGCGGACGATTCCGACCGTCCGAGTCGGTGGCGCCGGGGTGGGTTGGACGGCCGGATTCCGCCTTGGGGCGGTGGTTGTGAGTGAAGGAAGAAAGTGGGATTGACATTGTAAAACTGTCGTTGTAATAATTGGCTTATCCTCTTAATCGTCTAGGTATTGACTATTGAGTTGTCGCAATACTAACATCCTACCCAAAGATTTCTCCGCTTTTGGTTTTGCTGTTTTGACCGGCTATGTTAGGAGCTATTTTTAAACCAAATGAATCATTCATTTGTTATAAAAATCTGTATTGCATTCTACCAATTTAACTAAATTTTAAGGTAAACTGGGCCTTATATATTTGGTCTAGAATCTACCTTAAAAATCTTGTATTTCATTCTACCAATTCCACTAAATTTCATTTGGTCTAGAATTGGACCTCAACATGACAAGTCCAGACATAGTTCAAAGAAGGGAGTAGTATTCAAGTATAAGATTCCACATACTTTTTGGTATAAAACAATGAATCGACTAATGAAATTAATCGAGATCTGTCCTGGATTGTTCCTGGTAATATTTAAAGAACATATTAATACTTTTGAAAAAGTGGCCAAAATGGTGAAAATTGAAGGCTATAATCCACGATTTTTGGCTAAAAATGGGTCCGAAACAAAAACGGCTCAAATTTTTGTGGAAGCCCCTATGAGTAATATTATGGATTTTACCCAAATTTTAGAGCCAAAAAGCTATCCCTAGGTCCAAAACATTGCATTAAAATGCACACCGTCCTTATGGGTTGATTGGTTGACGTAGTCTCCTGGATGGGCTTAATGAAGTATCCAAACATGCAACTTTATAACTTACCCCAATATCAATTAACGGCAATAAAGAGTTGTAGTGTTCAAGTTTTGAGAACATTTGGGTAACTCAAACGAAGTGGTCGAAATTTGCCAAAATTAAAGTGTAAAATCACAATTTTTTACCTAAAAGGACTCAATTTTTTTGGAGTAACTCTTAGGTTTCATAGTATGTGTTTACACGACATATTGGATTTAAGAGATTTATGATATATGCCCCAAATCATCAGAAAACAAACGATAGCCTTGCGACATTTAGGGAGGCGGAGAGGAGTTTAAGACCCGCAAATGGATGATTCGACCGCTGAAATTCATCGGGAGCCATCCCGTAGTATTCACGGTAATATTTATAGAAAATTTTGATACTTTGGAAAAAGTGGCAAACATGGCCAAAATGGAGAAAACCGAAGGGGCTATTATCCATGATTTTTGGCAAAAAATGGCTCGAAAATAAAAAGGGCTCAAATATTTGTGGAAGCCTCTATCAGTAATAATATGGGTGTTACCAAAATATTAGAGCAAAAAAGCTAATGTAGGTCCAAAAATTTGCAAAACACTGCCCATTATCCTTATTGGGTGACATAGTGTCCTAGATGAAGTTAAAGAAGTAACCGAACTGACCCCGATATCAATTCATGGTAATCAATAGTTGTTTTGCTCATGTTTTGAGAAAATTTGTGTTACTCAATAGAAGTGGTCGGAACTTTTGCAAAAATGAAAGTGTACAATCACAACTTTTTCCCGAAATGGGCAACGCAACAAGAGGGCTCATGTTTTTTAGAGTAACTACAAGGGTTCATACTATGTGTTTTGGTAAAACATTGGAGCTAATATTTTTATTATATATGCCCGTAATCATAAAAAAAGTAAACGATAGCATTATGGTATTGGAGGCAGAGGGTAGTTTAAGACCCGCATGTGAATGAATCGACTAATGAAATTCATCGAGATATCACCGAGATTGGTCCTGGTGATATTTAAAGAACATATTAATACTTTTGAACAAGTGGCCAAAATGGTGAAAATTGAAGGCTATAATCCACGATTTTTGGCTAAAAATGGCTCCGAAACAAAAACAACTCAAATTTTTGTGGAAGCCCCTATAAGTAATATTATGGGTTTTACCCAAATTTTAGAGCCAAAGAGCTATTCCTAGGTCTAAAACATTGCATTAAATGCACACTGGCCTTATTGGTTGATTGGTTGACGTCGTTTCCTTATTATTGGTTGACGTAGTTTCCTTATTATTGGTTGATTGGTTGACGTAGTCTCCTGGATTGGCTTAATGAAGTATCCAAACATGCAACTTTATAACTTACCCCAATATCAATTAACGGCAGTAAAGAGTTGTAGTGTTCAAGTTTTGAGAACATTTGGGTAACTCAAAAGAAGTGGTTGAAAATTGTCAAAATTAAAGTGTTAAATCACAAGTTTTTGCCTAAAAGGACTCAAAATTTTTGGAGTAACTCTTAGGTTTCATAGTATGTGTTTACACGAAATATTGGAGTTAAGGGATTTAAGATATATGCCCCAAATCATCACAAAACAAACGATAGCCTTGCGACATTTAGGGAGGCGGAGAGGAGTTTATAACCCGCAATAATCGACCGCTGAAATTCATCGGGAGCCATCCCGTAGTGTTCACGGTAATATTTAAAGAAAATTTTGATACTTTGGAAAAAGTGGCAAACATGGCCAAAATGGAGAAAACCGAAGGCTATTATCCATGATTTTTGGCAAAAAATGGCTCGAAAATAAAAAGGGCTCAAATTTTTGTGGAAGCCTCTATGAGTAATAATATGGGTGTTGCCAAAATATTAGAGCAAAAAAGCTACTGTAGGTTCAAAAATTTGCAAAAAACTGCCCATTATCTTTATTGGGTGACATAGTTTCCTAGATGAGGTTAAAGAAGTAACCAAACATGGAACTGACCCCGATATCAATTCATGGCAATCAATAGTTGTTTTGCTCATGTTTTGAGAAAATTTGTGTTACTCAATAGAAGTGGTTGGAACTTTGCAAAAATGAAAGTGTACAATCACAACTTTTTCCCGAAATGGGCAACGCAACAAGAGGGCTCATGTTTTTTGGAGTAACGACAAGGGTTCATACTATGTGTTTTGGTAAAACATTGGTGGTAATATTTTTATTATACATGCCCGTAATCATAAAAAAAGTAAACGATAGCATTATGGCATGGGAGGCAGAGGGTAGTTTAAGACCCGCATGTGAATGAATCGACTATTGAAATTCATCGAGATATCACCTGGATTGTTCCCGGTGATATTTAAAGAACATATTAATACTTTTGAAAAAGTGGCCAAAATGGGGAAAATTGAAGGCTATAATCCACGATTTTTGGCTAAAAATGGCTCCGAAACAAAAACAGCTCAAATTTTTTGTGGAAGCCCTTATGAGTAATATTATGGGTTTTACCCAAATTTTAGAGCCAAAGAGCTATTCCTAGGTCCAAAACATTGCATTAAATGCACACTGTCCTTATTGGTTGATTGGTTGACGTAGTCTCCTTATTGGTTGATTGGTTGACATAGTCTCCTGGATGGGTTTAATGAAGTATCCAAACATGCAACTTTATAACTTACCCCAATATCAATTAACGGCAGGAAAGAGTTGTAGTGTTCAAGTTTTGAGAACATTTGGGTAACTCAAAAGAAGTGGTCAAAATTTAAGTGTTAAATCACAAATTTTTGCCTAAAAGGACTCAAAATTTTTGGAGTAACTCTTAGGTTTCATAGTATGTGTTTACACGAAATATTGGAGTTAAGGGATTTAAGATATATGACCCAAATCTTCACAAAACAAACGATAGCCTTGCGACATTTAGGGAGGCGGAGAGGAGTTTAACACCGGCAAATGGATGAATCGACCGCTGAAATTCATCGGGAGCCATCCCGTAGTGTTCACGGTAATATTTAATGAAAATTTTGATACTTTGGAAAAAGTGGCAAACATGGCCAAAATGGAGAAAACCGAAGGGGCTATTATCCATGATTTTTGGCAAAAAAATGGCTCGAAAATAAAAAGGGCTAAAATTTTTGTGGAAGCCTCTATGAGTAATAATATGGGTGTTACCAAAATATTAGAGCAAAAAAGCTACTGTAGGTTCAAAAATTTGCAAAAAACTGCCCATTATCTTTATTGGGTGACATAGTTTCCTAGATGAGGTTAAAGAAGTAACCAAACATGGAACTGACCCCGATATCAATTCATGGCAATCAATAGTTGTTTTGCTCATGTTTTGAGAAAATTTGTGTTACTCAAAAGAAGTGGTCGGAACTTTGCAAAAATGAAAGTGTACAATCACAAATTTTTCTTGAAATGGGCAACGCAACAAGAGGGCTCATGTTTTTTAGAGTAACTACAAGGGTTCATACTATGTGTTTTGGTAAAACATTGGAGGTAATATTTTTATTATACATGCCCGTAATCATAAAAAAAGTAAACGATAGCATTATGGCATGGTAGGCAGAGGGTAGTTTAAGACCCGCATGTGAATGAATCGACTAATGAAATTCATCGAGATATCACCTGGATTGTTCCTGGTGATATTTAAAAACATATTAATACTTTTGAAAAAGTGGCCAAAATGGGAAAAATTGAAGGCTATAATCCACAATTTTTGGCTAAAAATTGCTCCGAAACAAAAACAGCTCAAATCTTTGTGGAAGCCCCTATGAGTAATATTATGGGTTTTACCCAAATTTTAGAGCTATTCCTAGGTCCAAAACATTGCATTAAATGCACACTGTCCTTATTGGTTGATTGGTTGACGTAGTCTCCTTATTGGTTGATTGGTTGACGTAGTCTCCTGGATGGGTTTAATGAAGTATCCAAACATTTAACTTTATAACTTACCCCAATATCAATTAACGGCAATAAAGAGTTGTAGTGTTCAAGTTCTCAGAACATTTGGGTAACTCAAAAGAAGTGGTATAAATTTGTCAAAATTAAAGTGTTAAATCACAATTTTTTGCCTAAAAGGACTCAAAATTTTTGGAGTAACTCTTAGGTTTCATAGTATGTGTTTACACGAAATATTGGAGTTAAGAGATTTTAGATATATGCCCCAAATCATCAGAAAACCAACGATAGCCTTGCGACATTTAGGGAAGCAGAGATGAGTGTAAGACCCGCAAATGGATGAATCGACCGCTGAAAATCATCGGGAGCCATCCCGTAGTATTCACGGTAATATTTAAAGAAAATTTTGATACTTTGGAAAAAAATGGCAAACATGGTCTTTTTTGGAGAAAACCGAAGGCTATTATCCACGATTTTTTGCAAAAAATGGCTCGAAAATAAAAAGGGCTAAAATTTTTGTGGAAGCCTCTATGAGTAATAATATGGGTGTTACCAAAATATTAGAGCAAAACTGCTAATGTAGGTCCAAAAATTTGCCAAAAACTACCCATTATCCTTATTGGGTGACATAGGGTCCTAGATGAAGTTAAAGAAATAACCAAACATTGAACTGACCCCGATATCAATTCATGGTAATCAATAGTTGTTTTGCTCATGTTTTGAGAACATTTGTGTTACTCAATAGAAGTTGTGGGAACTTTGCAAAAATTAAAGTGTACAATCACAACTTTTTCCCGAAATGGGCAACACAACAAGAGGGCTCATGTTTTTTAGAGTAACTACAAGGGTTCATACTATGTGTTTTGGTAAAACATTGGAGCTAATATCTTTATTATAAATGCCCGTAATCATAAAAAAAGTAAACGATAGCATTATGGCATGCGAGGCAGAGGGTAGTTTAAGTCCCGCATGTGAATGAATCTACTAATGAAATTGATCGAGATATGTCTTGGATTGTTCTTGGTGATATTTAAAGAACATATTAATACTTTTGAAAAAGTGGCCAAAATGGGGAAAATTGAAGTCTATAATCCACGATTTTTGGCTAAAAATAGCTCCGAAACAAAAACAGCTCAAATTTTTGTGGAAGCCCCTATGAGTAATATTATGGGTTTTACCCAAATTTTAGACCAAAGAGCTATTCCTAGGTCCAAAACATTGCATTAAATGCACACTGTCCTTATTGGTTGATTGGTTGGCGTAGTCTCCTTATTATTGGTTGACGTAGTCTCCTGGATGGGCTTAATGAAGTATCCAAACAAGCAACTTTATAACTTACCTCAATATCAATTAACGGCAGTAAAGAGTTGTAGTGTTCAAGTTTTGAGAACATTTGGGTAACTCAAAAGAAGTGGTCGAAAATTGTCAAAATTAAAGTGTTAAATCACAAATTTTTGCCTAAAAGGACTCAAAATTTTTGGAGTAACTCTTAGGTTTCATAGTATGTGTTTACACAAATTATTGGAGTTAAGAGATTTAAGATATATGCCCCAAATCATCACAAAACAAACGATAGCGTTGCGACATTTAGGGAGGCGGAGAGGAGTTTAAGACCCGCAAATGGATGAATCGACCGCTGAAATTCATCGGGAGCTATCCCGTAGTGTTCACGGTAATATTTAAAGAAAATTTTTATACTTTGGAAAGAGCGGCAAACATGGCCAAAATGGAGAAAACCGAAGGCTCGAATTCAATCCATGATTTTTGTCAAAAAATGGCTCGAAAATAAAAAGGGCTCAAATTTTTGTGGAAGCCTCTATGAGTAATAATATGGGTGTTACCAAAATATTAGAGCAAAAAAGCTACTGTAGGTTCAAAAATTTGCAAAAAACTGCCCATTATCTTTATTGGGTGACATAGTTTCCTAGATGAGGTTAAAGAAGTAACCAAACATGGAACTGACCCCGATATCAATTCATGGCAATCAAAAGTTGTTTTGCTCATGTTTTAAGAAAATTTGTGTTACTCAATAGAAGGGTTCGGAATGTACAATCCCAACTTTTTCCCGAAATGGCCAACGGAACAAAAGGGGTCATATTTTTAAGAGTAACTACAAGGGTTCATACTATATATTTTGGTAAAACATTGGAGCTAATATTTTTATTATATATGCCCGTAATCATGAAAAAAATAAACGATAACATTATGGCATGGTAGGCAGAGGGTAGTTTAAGACCCGGATGTGAATGAATCGACTAATGAAATTCATCGAGATCTGTCCTGGATTGTTCCTGGTGATATTTAAAGAACATATTAATACTTTTGAAAAAGTGGCCAAAATGGTGAAAATTGAAGGCTATATAATCCACGATTTTTGGCTAAAAATGGCTACGAAACAAAAACGGCTCAAATTTTTGTGGAAGCCCCTATGAGTAATATTATGGGTTTTACCCAAATTTTAGAGCCAAAAAGCTATCCCTATGTCCGAAATTTTGCATTAAAATGCACACTGTCCTTATTGGTTGATTGGTTGACGTAGTCCCCTGGATGGGCTTAATGAAGTATCCAAACATGCAACTTTATAACTTACCCCAATTTCAATTAACGGCAATAAAGAGTTGTAGTGTTCAAGTACCAGACTCTTCGAAGAATGAAAGGCCAAAGGTCAGTACCGTGCCATCATTTTCTCCCCTCCTATTTGAGGGTGCAATGTTCATAACTTCAAATTAGGAATTAGATTGAAAATCATGGGTCAGGGTAGGAAAGACCAAAAGGTCTTAAGTTCGAATATTTAGAAATGTTGTTTGTTTGTCAAATATCTTAGCATAAGATATGATGGCCAAGGGGCGTGTATTTAATGCTCCAAGGGTGCTCGCATGAGGACTCTA
This sequence comes from Spergularia bocconei, assembly GCA_963457585.1. Taxonomy (NCBI): domain Eukaryota; kingdom Viridiplantae; phylum Streptophyta; class Magnoliopsida; order Caryophyllales; family Caryophyllaceae; genus Spergularia; species Spergularia bocconei. The sequence goes on along the minus strand of OY734945.1, from coordinate 724,372 downwards.
TTAAGAATCGGATAGAAGTCATTGACGTGTCCAACACTCTAAAGTTGGGAAATTAGTCTTAGTGTTGGTCAAACTGAGGATTTATGGTTTCTGAATGGGTTTTGACCCCCAAAGCTTCAGGTAATAAGCTATTTGTGAGGTCAAATTCTCTTTACGCCAAGAAGAATAACAGGAACTATGATGGTTAGAAGTCGATTAGGATGTGGGATTTGATCATACGTTTTGTGGATGGTCTGATGATCCACCAGGTATGAAATGATGCTGATAATGAGGCATAATAGTTAGACGTGAAAGAAGTGTACAATTTCCAACGTTCTGCTGATACACACAGTTAAGGTGACCACCACATTAGAGACTGTCTTGTATAACCGGACATGTCCTATGCAACTCCTCAGAAACGTTTCAGTAAAGTGGGTAGTTTCTAATTTAACATGCAAGAACCTTAAAGCAAACGACAGGAGTCTTATTTGACTATGAACCACTTAATGAACTAGCTGGCATGCTGCATTAGTTCTGCATATCCAATACAACTAGATAGTAGATTTTATGAAGTCTACGTGGGCAAGCCATTGTTCATCCATTGTTATTTTGTAATGAGCATAGTTTAATAGTACCACATTTTCCGATACGTAATTCATCAGCCAATGTACACTTCTGGTGTCTTTGTCCATGACACGAAGTTGCTGAGGTGGTCATTGCAGTCTACATAGGATAAGGTGCTGCCTGTGTGGTATAAGAAAACAATGGCATGATTTGGATTTAGGAGTTGAGTTTATGTCATCTAGTGTTTAATGTAAGATTGATCAGAGTTGAACTCAGCTCCAGTACTCTCAGACAAGGTGCTATTAATTGTACTGTACTGGTATATTATAAGCTATGATATCTGATTTGAATGTCCAAGTCCAGTATTTTTGCATGGAAATAAAGGGCTGCTTGGCCAGTCTACTTGCCAGATCAATCGTGGCCATTGTGGTAAATAACTGGATTGACATTCAAAGCATAATTTCGAAAATTGGAATTTTGGGAGCTAGCTCCATGTATCATGATTTGTGTCACAAATTGATTAGCATCGTTCTATGTAATATGTTTCATGCGTACTCAGTAATTGATGCGATTATGGAATGATGCGTCCATCTTAGTTGCCTACATTTTAAATTGTCATGCGATACATAGAAAACATTTTGAGTCATAGACCTTGTGTCTTGTTTCAATGTTTCTACATTTTGATACTTATCTCTTAAGTTCCTGTAGAATTTACAAACATGCATCATCAGCCTTATCTTTTGGCCCGGTTTAGATCACGTATTCATTGACCGGTTTTCACCTGCACGTACAAATCTTTTAATGTCACGGCATTGATAATCAAATACGAGCCCAGTCTTTTTAATTCGAAACTTCCCTGCTCATAGCACAGTAGTTGCTGAATATGATGCCTAGACTCAATGACAAGCTTTTTACGCTCCTTCGGTACACCGTACACATCACCCATTGAGTCTAGCATTCGGTTTTTGCGGTTTTGAGGAACCTACCGTAGATTTTTAGCTCTATTGTTTATCGCCCAAGATATAACATCAAAATGAGCTACATTTTAAACCTCAATTAGAATACAATATCTTGGAAGTTACGCAAATTAGAAACATGTACCCATCATCCTTATCTTTTCGCATGAACTTGATCAGGCATTTATTCATCAGATTTTCATCTGTATATGCGGCTCATTTCATTACCAGAGGGTAGATTTTAGCAAATTTACTACGAAATATCAGTAATTTCTGTTAGCAATTCCATCCCGAGCCAATCAAATGTCGCTTTTCTAACTTTAACTGCTAGTACAACATAAACAACTTAGCTTCACTTGGACCTTGGAAGAGTCCCAGATCCTCTTACCGATTAAGAAGCATCCTAAAGCGCATCTTCAGATGCTTAATCCATCAAAAAGGGAGAATGATGCTTCACAAACGTACCTAAATCTACATTCCTGTTGGTCTGTTGCCACTTTCCAAATGCTCGGAAGTGAAGCCAAAAACATCAGCATTCGATGTCTAAGAAGCAACATTGATATCAGTTGCCACTTTTTCAACGTACTATGCAGAGATGTATCGTACCATTTACTCCTTACCATTTACTTGCATACTCCTACCAAACAGAGAGAAGGCTTCAGGCTCTGGGCTTAATGATTATGATCATTTTTTTCGTTGATAAAGGCCAAAAGCATGCTCATTGCTGCCTGAGTTCGATTTGGTTTGCCGGATATTAAAGCCTTACCATCTGTCCCAGGAGACGGATCATGAATGATGACGGTTGCCCCTGAAATCTAAATTGCATAAAAGAGTTATCAATAAAATCAGCCAATATCATACTAGTTAGTATGTGATACACATGGAAACTAATACTGCTACAAGAGATTCTGCTCCTAATAAACTGGATGAAGGCCAATACTTGATTAAACTCCAAATTAACCATATCTACAAGTGGATAAGATTAAACAAAGCGACAGATTGAAGACACAAGTTTCTAGGAAGACGATTCGACACTAGAGGTATTTACTAGAACATAAGACCAGAGATAAAGATCTCAAGTGGTCTAAGTTCTCTGAGCCATATGACACATCAGTCTCCAAGAGGATAAATAGCTTTACAAGACGTTGGCTTGAAAAGAAAAGACGCTTGCCAAGCTATTCACTTTCAAGTTTCGAATACTAGGTCTAAACTCTAGAGTACTCAACCGATGACAAAAACAAGATTATGTTGCAGGCATATCCATTGGAGGGCACAAGGAAGATGCACAGATGTAGCAACCCAGCCAATCATTTTGACCATGATGACCATATCCTGGAAATTCTACCTATATGACTATCTCTACATAATAATGGCAAATTAAAAAGCAAACTACCTCTCTGACGCGAGCCATATTGCAACCATCTTTGCCATAGACACGGCCAAATGCATTTGCAGGAATTACAATCTCGAGTTCTGTATTTTTGACGAAAGCATATCCATCGTCACTGCAAACAATTAACAGGCAGTGTGAAATTTAAAGATACTAGAAGTTTATAACGTAACAACAGCTGTTACAAGATTGTACTAGATTCTCTCAGGCAACAAGAGGGTAGTATCTATTGTAGAAAACAAGGGAAGATCAGACAGAAATCAGTTTAGTTCCCATGATCATGTCTTGTCCAAAGCTCACTAATGCATCCACATTACTATATTTTTGCTAGAGAGAGCGGAAGATAAAAAATTTCTAGGAGGATACATCACACAACCTTCCAAATTCAGAACTACTGCCAGAGGTCAAGACTTCAAAGCCATTTTGATTTTCTGGAGTGATTGCCAGAGGAGCTCCAGGAGAAAACTGCAAACGCAAACCACCTTAATTCCAAATATACGTCATTGAATGGAAGGAAAGTAAAATGAAATCAAACCTTTGATGCCCGAACTTTTGGCACATCTTTCACTCCATCAGAAAGAGCTAGGCGATCCATTGTCTCTGTGATGCCAACATTTTGATTGATGCAAGGGGGCCGGCGTAATATTTCATGTGGAAGAAGACAAGCATTGATCCCTGGTAACTTGACAGCAAAGATCTTCTCTCTTAACTTCCAAGTGACTTGAAAAAGGTCAACATGCACATCAGAAAGCTCGCCTACTATCTACAAGATGTCAGTGTGATCATTAGGATACAAGGACATGCAGTATATGACATAAAGCAGCGTATAGATATCTTTTTTTTCAAAGGTCATCATCAGACAAGCATCTATCTCAAAAAAAAAAAAATAATAATAAAGGGCAGCCCGGCGCACATTGGCGTCCCCGCTAAGCGAGGGTCCGGGGAAGGGTCCCACCACAAGGGTGTAATGAGGGCAAGCCTTCCCTTGTCAATTTATTTGACAAGAGGCTGCTCCCAGGACTTGAACCCGTGACCTATCGATCACATGGCAACACCTTTACCGGTGTGCCAAGGCTCCCCTTCGAAAAAATAATAAAAAAAAAAAGGTAGGCTGTAGGAGTTTTCTTTCAAACTAATTAATTATATGAAGTATAGGATAAGTGGATAACAAGAAACATTGCAAACGAGAAAGAGATCTTTGAAGATCTATCCTATGATCATGGCTAATATCCCAAGTGATCTATGGGGTACAGGACGAGGTAACCATCAACAACGCCTTAGTCCCAAAATGATTGGGGATTGACTAACATGAATCGCCATATGGCACCGTCAATGTAATGTGGGAACACAATGAAAAAGTGGAAAGAAACGAAACAAGATAGTACAACAAAGCAAGACAGGCAAAAAATAAATCTGAGAAAGAAGAGTAGAGAGAATCAAGAGGAAAATGTAATGCAAAACCTCGGAAAGATGACAAACATGAGATTCAAATTAAAAGAAACATGTCCAGACAATGGACCTAAAGCAAAGTAGAAATAATCATATGAGACAATCATATAAATCAGAAAAATGACTCAGCTGATAGAGGAACATAGGAGCCTGCCCTCTAAACAAGTGAGGAGCCAGGTAAGACAAGATAATCACAATTTATTAGAGCATGATCACATTTCAGTCACAAGCATTTCTTTGAAAGTGTATCATTTTCATGAAAGACCTGAAAATAATGAGAGAGATACTGGAAGGCAAACACTAATAGGTGATCATCTTTAATGATAAAACACCAGACCTGTAACAACTTATCATCAGCAGATGGGCATAGATTGTGGTCTAACATCTGCACTTTAGTATTTTGCAGATCTGATGTCAAATCCTCTATGTCCGCTTGGTTAAACGGAATCAGCAATTTTGCCATGACGAATCCAGATCCAGATCCAGCATCATCACCATCTTTCATGGACCTTAAGAAAACACAAGCAGCGGCATTTTGTGCAGGAGAATACTGCAAGTCCTTGCTCTACAAATCAAAACACAGAAAATACCAATTGGTGCAGATCAGAACCTCACTGTATCACTCTTCAAAACTAGCCCAAAGGTTAAAAGATAAGAAAAGGTCAAAACACAAAGAAAACACAAAATGTAGGGCATACTCCTAACAGCATAAGCTCAAAGAAGGGAGAAACTACAAATGACCCAAATATATTAGAATCATGGTATTGGTCTAAGCCTTGTTAAAGACGGGACATTTCCGAAAAGACTAGAGACTGAGAGTAAGACCTTTTGAAATCACAATGTAAGGAGATAATAACACACTGCAGTTAATGTTTTACTATAGACAAAGTACATATTCCCCATTTTCAAGGAAAAATATTACACAGTTCACATCATAATATCCAAAAATTGGGGAGAAAACAACTAAGATCTAACACACCTCCATAGCAGAAACGGTAATGATGAGCTCATGAGGCCAAGCTACTGTGGGTGACACCTGTACAGAAGCTCCTGTTTCCTCTTCTAGATCATTAATTACAGTTTCGTCCCAACCAACCGAACTACCAGATACTTGGGCAGGGCAGACTAGCCTGAAAGCCACTTCTCTAGTGTCTAAGTTGGGAATACAACTTTGGCCACTCTCCCTTGATTCCATCGAGTGGCATATATCTTTCTGCACAAGCAAATCACGTGTGGGTGCAGAGGACGTCAAATTATGGCTCTCCCTTGATTCCATCGCATGGCACATATCTTTCTGCAAAGGCAGATCACGAGAGGGTGCAGAGGACGTCAAATTATGAGAGCGAGTCAATGTGCTCCGACCCTTTTGGAGACAATTTGTAACAGCAATCAATGCTTTCTTTACCGCCAGCGAAGCACCTGTAATCTGTTGGGCAAAGTAAGTACTAAGTTAAAGAAATGGTATAACAAAAAGATCAATACTCAATTACTCATAAACACCATACGACAAAACGACGTACTCCACATTTTGTCATCATGTACACTAGTAATGCATTCAGAGTATGTAACACCCATTACCTCTCGCTACCAAATATCTTTGAGGTACTGAAAGTTATTATTATATACCAACTCAGTGCGTTAAGAGTTCTTCATCAGATCCCTAGACTACCTATCTTGAAGTAGAAACAATTTCTCTCATCATAAACAACTAAAACAAGCTATTGCACTCAAAAAAGAACTTTCTCCTTTCGAGCTAAACATACACAAGGGAGCACAAACGACTCTTGAAATCCAACGCCTACAGATAAACAAGAGAGTTGTAAATTGTAATTTCCATTTTCTCCAACTGTCCATCAAATTGCTTCTAGCCACTCTTCTATCACTGACAATATAACAATACTTCCAACTATGATTATCACTAGCACGAAGCTTACCAAAACAAGCAGTTCATCATCTAAAGAATTAACCTGCATCAACAACGACCACCACATAAACAAACAAGAATCCCTTCCTACACGTCTTTTTCAACAAATTCGGACAATTGTTACTCAAATTCAGAAGGATTGATCCAAGGTTCTTGAAATCAGATTCTTGAAATCACACTACCTACAACGGCCACAGGTTCACAATAACCTCAACAACATCCGCGGCAACAACAATCAAATTATTGTCTATGTTACTCAAATTCATAGCCATTGATCCAATGGCAACATCAATCAAACAACAACAACAACAGCAACAATAAACTCATCAACCACCAAATTCGACAACAATAAACTCATCAACCACGACAAATTCGACAACAATAAACTCGACAACAACAACAACAACAACTAATTCAACAACTAATTGAACAACAAATTCGGCAACAAGAAGAATAAAAACTCGACAACAACCTGAATCAACTCATCAGAGGGATCGGCGCAAGGAGGAACCATCGCCGGGGGTAAAACCCTAACAAAAGCACCAGAATCAACCTCAATTCTCTTCAAAGCAGCGTCTCTCTTCGCAACCTCCACTTCCGCCACCACCAACAACCGGCACATCCTCATAAAATCGTAATTAATAGCCACCTTCGCCGATTGCTCCGCCTCAACAACCTCCAAAACCCTAACAACCGCCGCCTGCGCCGCCGACACCTGGAACTTTATCTCTCCTCCGCCCCGCTCATCTTTTACGGCCACTGTCCTGTCCACCGTCGCCGTTCCGATGACGTGTACCACACGCTCACCGCACTCCGGGACCGCGTCGGCCACGCGTATATTTAACGCGCCCGTCTGTCGTATTATCCTCTGATGAACGACGCCGTTTCGGCCGATCACCGCCTTTCCGTCCGATGACGTAGCCAGAAGCCGAAACGCCACGTGTCCTGCTGGTACATTGAGTTGGTTTCTTTCTTTTCGCATGTTTTACCTTTTCTTTCTTTTTTTTTTACCAGAAAAAATGGAGATTTATTATTCATGCAAGATTGCAAGGGCGTGTTTCAACATGGGAGTCGTGTGTGAGAAGATTTATTTATGGGAATTTAGGGAACAGGGGGATTAAGTTGTTGTTTCATTGTTCTTTTTCTTTTTTTTCTTTGCCGGAAGTGGAAAGTCATGGAATTGGAAATGACGAGGGTTTTTTTTATTTTTTTTGCTGGTTTTAGTAAGTTTGAGTAATGGAAATGTCATCGGAAAAAGCTGGCAGTGTTATGTGGGCGGGAAAGGGGAAAAGACATAAAGGCCCCTTTCCATTTCTTGACTTTTGAGCACTCTTGGAGTCTTGGCTATTTTCAAAAATTGGTCAAAATTGGTAAAAAAAAACGAAGTATATAATTCATGGAATTCTTTTGCCAAAAACAGGCTGGAACAAAAATACGGCGTAGCACGAATTCTTGGGAAAATCGAAATGTGATATTAAAGGTTTAAGCAAAATATTAGAGACAAAAACTTATGATATGTTCCAAATCGACGAAAAAGACACGTTAGCATAACTAGTTGATTTAAGGTAAAAAGGGCTTGAAAAACTTTTCCAATGGAGTAACGAGCCCTAATATTCATCAAAGATGCACTAAGGCTATTGAATTATAAATACATAATTACTTTTGGCTACCTTTAAAAAGTTGGTCAATATTGGCCAAAATTAAAGTGTATAATCCACGGTTTTTGGCTCAAAATAGCTCCACAACAAAAATAGCCCAAATTTCTGTGGAAGCATCTAGATATGATATTATTGGTTTGGTCAAAATATTAGAGCCAAAAACCCATGGTATTTTCCAAAACGGACGACAAAAGGCACACTAGCCTCGATGGGTAACAACTTCTCTAATAGACAAACGAGCCCTCATATGCATCTGAGATGTATACATGCTAAAATAAAGTGGTCAATTAGCCAAAACCGAAGTATATAAATCCACGGTTTTTGGCTTAAAATAGCTACGAAAAGAAAATAGTTCCATTTTTCGTGGAAACATCTAAATGTGATATAATAAAGTAAGCAAAGGAAAAAACCTACGGTATGTTCCAAAATCGACGAAAAGGGCACACTAGCCTAGACTGGCGACGTATGTCAAAAGGCCTTCATATTGATCAAACACATGATTGCGATCAATGCCAATGGTTCGCTTGTATACGCTACTCCTTTCATAACCACAGTGAACAGGATTTGTGTAAAATTGCCATGATCATCAAATTATCAGTAACTTGACCTTGAAAGGTTTTCCAGATATTCTTACAGACTGAAGAAGCATCCTAAAGCGCAAGTTTAGACGTTTGATTCTTACACACACACAAAAAAAGGGGGGCAACTGATGCTTCATAAACGTATCTAGATACCGACATGACGGTTGCTTCATTCTGAATGTTGGATGTCCAAGAAGCAATGTTGATATAAGTTTCCAAAGTTACTATGCAGAGACCTATGTTCCCCTTCCCGGTTACTCTTACCATATATAATATACTCGCATACACAGATTGACACAAAATTTACCTTTTGTAGGCTGTATCAGACTACACAAGGCATCAGAATCTGGACCGACTTCAATGATTGTGATCGTTTTTTTCATTGATAAAAGCCAAAAGCATGCTCATTGCTGCCTGGGTTCGATTTGGTTTCCCGGATATTATGGCCTTACCGTCTATTCCAGGAGATGGATCATGAATGACGACTGTTGCACCTGAAATCTACATTGTCGAATAGATGTGTCAATAAAATCAGCCAATATTATGGAAACTAATACTGCTACATAAAGAATCTACTCCTAGCTTATAAACTACCTGTCTGACGCGAGACATATTGCAACCATCTTTGCCATAGACACGCCCAAATGCCTTAGCAGGAATCACAATCTCGAGTTGTGTATTCTTGACGAAAGCAAATCCATCGTCACTGCAAACAATTAACAGCAGTGTGAAATGCAAACAGAAATCAGTATTGTGTTACCATAATCATGTCTTATCCATAGCTCACTAATTCATACGCATCATTGACATTAAGTGTACCCATTGTTAAGTAAACAATAATTAGAGATCGAGAAAGCGAGTGGAGAGGAAGATGACAATCTGCTAGGAAAAGATAACACACAACCTGCCATGTTCGAAACTACTGCCAGAGGTCGTGACTTCAAAGTCGTTTTGATTTTTTGAAGTGATAGCCAGAGGATCCCCTGGAGAAAACTGCAAAAGGAAACCACTATAACTCCCAAGTATATGTCATTGGATGGAAGGAAATTAAGTGAAATCAAACCTTTGATGGCCGAACTTTTGGCACATCATTCACCCCGTCAGAGAGTGCAAAGCGGTCCATTGTCTCAGTGATGGCAACAGTTTGATTGATGCAAGGAGGCCCGCGTAATATTTCATGTGGAAGAAGACAACCATTGATCCCTGGTAACTTGATAGCAAAGATCTTCTCTCTTAACTTCCAAGTGACTTGAAAAAGGTCAACATGCACATCAGAAAGCTCGCCTACTATCTACAAGATGTCAGTGTGATCGTTAGGATCGAGAGACAGAGTTAACATTCAAATCAAAAGAAAGTAGAGAGAATCAAATAATGGCAATCAAAGTAGAAGAACATTGGAGCCTGCCCGAATGCCCTCTACAAGTGAGGAGCTAGGTAGGACAAGAGAATCACAGTTCATTAGATTTACTGAAATTATGATCACAAATATTAGCAGCTAATAGTCACTAGCACTTCTTTAAAAGTGTGACAGTTAAGTTTAATGGAAGACATGAGAATAATGAGACAGATATTGGAAGTTAGACACACATTGATGATCATGTCATCTATAAAGAATAAAAGACCGTACCTGTAACAACTTCTCATCAGCAGATGCGCATAAATTGTGATCTAATATCTGCACTTTGGTATTTTGCAGCTCTGATGTCAAATCCTCTACGTCAGCTTGGCTAAACGGAATCAGTAATTTTGCCATTACGGACACCCCACTAGTCCCACCTGATCCAGCGCCATCTTTCATGGATCTTAAGAAAACACAAGCTGCAGCATTTTGTGCAGGAGAATACTGCAAGTCCTTGCTCTACAAATCAAAACACAGAAATCACCAATAGGTGCAGATCAGAACCTCACTGTATCATACTTCAAAACTAGCCCAAAGGTTGAAAGATATAGAGAAGGTCAAAATAGAAAGAAAACACAAAAACTCGAGTAGACTTCAAACAGCTTAAGTTCAATGAAGAAAAAACAACAAAAGATCCAAATCAACTACGTGATTTATTAGAATCACGGTACTGTTTTAACATATAAAAGACAGGTCGTTTTTCCAAGAAGATTCGAGACTGAGAGTAAGACCTCTTGAAATCACAATGTTACAAGTTCCTTATTCGGAAGGGAAAACACTACACAGCTCACATTTTAATATCCAAAAGTCGGGGAGAAAGAAACTTAGATCTGACAAACCTCCATAGCAGAAACTGTAATGACAAGCTCATCACACGAAGCAACTGTTGATGACACCTGTATAGAAGCTCCTGTTTCCTCTTTCAAATCATTTATAACAGTTTGGTCCCAGCCACCTGAGCTATCAGATACATAGGCAGGGCAAACTAGCCTGAAAGCCACTTCTCTAGTGTCTACCTTCGAAACAAAACTTTGGTCACTCTCCCTTGATTCCACCGCGTGGCATATATCTTTCTGGACAGGCAGCTCACGAGAGGGTGCTGAGAACGTTAAACCATAAGAACGAGTTTCTGTGTTGTTCTGTTTCCTTTGAAGGCAATGTGTAACAGCAATCAATGCTTTCTTTACTTCCAGAGAAGCACCTGTAATCTGTTAAGCAAGCAAGTACACAATAACACAAAATCCTTTTGATGTCTTCCCTAAACAAGGGAATGAAATCGAGAAATATAAACTAGAATCACAAAAGTAATGCATTCAATTGTATCGTAACACTCATTACCTATCACTAGACTACCTAGCTTAGCTTGAAGTAAGAATCACTTCAGTCGTCATAAACAATCTATTGCATTCCAATTACTTCTAGAATACAACCCTTTACACTCAAACAAGTAGCTCGTGAGTAAAAGTATTAGCTTCTAAGTTCTAACAACAGCCGCCACCACATGACACAAAACAAAAATTTCCCCAAATTATGACCAATGTCACTCAAATAGTAAAAAATCATAACCCAGGAGTTCAACAGAGATCTTGAAATCACACTACCAACTACGGCCTCAACAGTAGCAGTAACAACAATAACGACAATTAACTCAGCAATCACGAGTTCTCAACGCACGTACTCAACAACAACATCATCACAAGTTCTCAATGCACTCAACAACAATAAACAACAAGTCAACAACACGATAAACTCCGCAACAACAATAAACTCAACAACAACGGCAACATCAACAACGCAATACATTCCGCAACAAAAATAAACTCAATAGCAACAACACTATAAACTCCGCAACAACAACAAACCGCAACAAAATAAACTCAACGGCAACAACAACACAATAAACTCCGCAACAACAATAAAACAACAACACAATAAACTCGGCAACGAAAAGACGGGAAGGACAAGAGTAATGGACAAGCTAAGAGGAAGTTCAACCTGAATCAACTCATCAAAGGGGTGGGCGCAAGGCGGGAGCATGATCGGCGGCAAAACCCTAAGAAAAGCACCAGTCAGACTCTCAATTCTTCTAAATGCAGCGTATCTCTCAATAACTTCCACTTCAGCCACCACAAGCAACCGACAATTCCCAACACAATCGTAACTTTGACCCAACGCCGCCGCCGCCGCATCCTCCGCCTCTGTAATCTCATAAACCCTAACCAACGCCGCCTGCGCCGCCGACACGTCGAAAGTCTCATCCTCCACTGTGACTGTCCTGTCCACATTCGCTGATCCTACGACGTGGACCACGCGCTCACCGCACCCAGGAAGCGTGTCAGATACGCGAACCACATTTGCCCCTGTCTGTCGGATTATGTCCTGCTGAACGGCGCCGTTTCGGCCTATCACGGCTGATGCGCCGTGTAACGTGCTCAGTATCCGGAATGCCACGTGGCCTTCTCGTACGTACGGTGGGACTGGGCTTCTTGTCTTTTGCATGTTTTTATTTGATTTAATTGCCTTTTTTTTAATTAAAAAGTTGATTTTCATGCAATGGCGTGTTTGGCTGAGGCTAAATGATGAAGCGTGACAAATAAGAGTTGATAGAAAGGTTAAGAAGTTCGACAAACAAGGTATTAATTTGGAGCTTTGATTGTATTTTAGCCAGAAGTGGAAAGTATGAAGGTTCTTTTTTCCTGGTTTTAGCAGCAAGTATCAGAAAAAGGGTGGCACAGTTGAGCTGGCAATTGTGCGCGGGAAAATTGAAAAGACGAGAATACCCCTTTCTATTTCAACAGAAATGGAAATTAGGATAATATTTAACATGAGTATTTAACGTTTGATTTGAACCGGTCACAAGAGCATGTATTCAATCTGTTGTACTACTTGTATACTCCTAGACATTTTACATCTTTAGTCGAGTATAAGATTAGTTGAAAAAAAGAGGCAAAGATCATAAAAATCTACAAAAATTCCTTTCGATATGAGTCTCCAAGTTTCGATACACCTGGACTATTTGGTTAAGCTGAAGATCACTCTCACTAGAGTCACAACACAAAAGTCATGACCACTTCTAGCAAAATCTTTTCAAAGGCTATAGCTAAATCGAAACAACTATCCTCACACCCTTTTTTTTCACATGTATAACCACGAAAACTAATATTTGAAGATCTACTCTAAACAAACATTCATCTTCATATATACTCCATCGCAAATGGATGCCCAAAAGCCCAGGGAACCACCGGACAGGCGGACACCGGCTGGCAGCTACCCTCATAGGTAGACAAGCTTGGACTCATTTCCCTTCAATAAAATAGGAAACAAAAACTAGATAATTTGATTTCCATTTTCCTTGACGAGCTCCAAACTTTAATCATGGAATAGAAAGCCATTCAGTTTGGTTTCAGAAATCGGAGAAGAAACAACATAACAATTCCTCCATTCCAACGTCCAGACTACCGCAAACTAAGCACTCCTCTCACCACAGCTCACGATTTCATGTACACATTAATACAGCTAAACTATCTAATGCAAGCAAAAGAGCATATACAAGGATCGGGATAGCAAAGCTTGTGTGATTGCCTTTGGCGACATACCAGTAGTTAGCAACATAAACAGTTGACATACTCCTTTCGTGTTAAGCAAGTTATCTACAGAGCTGACATTAGAAAGGCTTGTGGTGGAACGGCTAGGTTTGTTGAGCAGACATTAGGAAGGCCTTTAGGAGGCTCTGAGCCACCAGGGTTTGATCACGTGTCCCACTTATAATGACCTTACCATCACTCCCTGAGCTAGGATCATGCACTTCGACTGTTGCACCTGAAATCTGGTCCAGCATAAAGCACAAAAGTTATATAGGAGTATTGGGAAGGACTGTCACAACTCACAAACCAAGTCCCTATATATAACTAAATATTTGCCCAGATGCCCAGCCGCACGTAAACTACGGAATATAACAGGTACCTAGAGTGATAGAACTTAAAAATTACCACAGATAGAACATCGTTGGACAAAAAGTAGTTAATAGGCAGAGGGCTAGAGGTTAAGCGACAAAGATTTGGTGAACCCTCAAATCGTATTAAACTTCAATTTACCAAGTAATTAAGCATAGTAAGCAAAGGTGAAAGAGGATTAGAAAATACAAATAAAAAATTAGCAGTGATGTTACATAAAGGTTATTGGTTTAATGTGATTCTTAGTCTACAACTCTTAGAAAGTATTCACTCGCACATGAAACGGACTAAACAATTATCAACATCAGCAGAAGTTTAATCAAAGAGCATAAAAGTTAGAATGAGAAGTTACCAGTCGCAGACGAGTTAAATTGCTATCATTTTCACCATAGACGGCACCAAACAAATCTTCACGAACTGCAATCTCCAACGTAGTTTTTGTCACAATAGCAGATTTGTTACAACTGCAGAACCAATCAGAAACGTGAACGGATATACAATGGACAGTAATTTTTCTACAAGATGTAAGAACATAAACAACAAATTATTTGATTTTTTTTTGCAAATGATCATTCTTTTTTTACAGCATGCCATGGAACATAAACTATGCAACATATACAGAGTATGAGCTAGCAGTGAATGGTGGGCCATGCAGCCAATATATACCACTGAACACTCAGCCTAGAACAAATGAACATGGGTGCAAACTTGAAACCCCGTCTTGTGGGCTGAAAGATGTAGGCAGATAGAGACGCATAAGGCCAGAACTTTCAGATTAGAGGGGCAGTGATGGGAGAAGAAGAAGACGGGCAAGTTAAAGAAACCCAACCCCGTTTTTTCAACCCACGGATATTAGCATCATTAACAGAAACAACAGAAGAGAAATTCATTTGAAGAAAACGCACACTAGAATATCATTAAGTATTTTAGCTATGTTTCTAACCTTCCTACATTGGATCCACCAGAAGCCGTAGCTAGATCACATGACAACCCTGTCCCTCTGGTCAAGCGAGATCCAGCAGACAACTGCAAAAAAGTACTGCTCAACACCCATGACAGAGAAACATCAAACAGCGGGAACATGGATGGCAGAGAAAAAGATATAACAAATGATAACCTGTGGGTGGCGAGACACAGGTGGACGAGAACCGTCACGTTCATTAGAAACACTGCACTTGTTCATATTGTCTGTTAATGCAGAAATTTCATTCCCTTGGGAAGACGAATTTAAGATTTTATGTGGAAGAAGAGGCAAATTGTCTATTGGTAATGATGTGTCAAAAAATCTCTCTCTCAGTCTCCGAGTAACTTGAAACAGAGCAATTTGCACGTTAGGGTAATCACCATCTATCTGCAAACAGTCATCATGATCATCTTGATTTCAATGAAGTCAATTGTCCAATAGATTAAAAGAAAAAGAGTGAACATCAAATCCAACAAGTTCACAGCATGAAGGGGAAGAGTGGTAAACAATATCCTCTGCCTGAGGTAGTACAAATTGACAGGCACCCTCTCATTACATTTTTCAAAGGACTCCTGGTGCTCAGACTAGGATTTCTTAAAGAAAGCATGCAAAGTCGCAAATAAGAGGTTATGTTGGTGTACATTCTACATCCACAAACAACCAGACCTCCAAGGGAAAAAAACAGGGAAATAAAATAATCTACCACTCAGCCTCAAAACACATTGCCTATCAGAACACGAGCGACAATGGCAAGTCATTCAAAAAACAGGAAATGAAGAATAGGACAGACTTTAGACTAACGATAATCACCAACTCAAAGGGATTACCTGGAGGACTTTCTCATCAGCAGTAGCACCGACGGGCAAATTATCGAGTTCTAAAATTTTCAATGTAGCGCCACTGGCTTCAGTTACAGCTGAAATGGTTGAAATCTCTCCATCATTAAGCCAATCAGATTGATATGACAAGATCAGCAGTCTGGCTGTTACTGCATCATTTTCCTCCGTTTTGACCAGTTCATTAAAAACACGAACAGTAGCATTTTGTGCAAAAGAGTATTGTACTTCCCTGTTCTTCAAGTGTCAAAAAAAAAACTGTCAGTTAGTAGAGGGTATTCTCAGAGCGGAAGAGCCAAACTGTAGACAAATACAGCGAATAAATTAATAGAGAACTAACAGCACAGGTAAAGGTAATTAAATTAAATTCTACATCTGAGAAAGACATAGAACAAGCAAGACTGCTGCCAACATTTGGTTGTTATGCCAAAATCAAATTGAAATCAACCTCAGTCTGCCAGACTGCCACATGTTCCAGAAAATTGAAAAGCTATCTGCCTGAATAAAACAGGAAATATAAAATCACACCTCAAAAGCAGATATTGTCACGACGCGCTCAAGATAGTCATCATCAGCCGCAGAAAATCGTATAGAAGCTTTGGTCTCCTCTTCAAGAGATTTCACTTTTCCACCTTTAAATCCTATCACAAAACCAGCAGTGCGATAGGGACAAATAAGCTTGAAAACCACCTGTGCTCTACCTCCTCCATCAGCTGTATCATTCCTCTGTGCAATGTTTGTCTGCAACTCCATACTTAAATACTTGAAGCGAGAGGAAGTTGCATCAGGAGCTCCTCTCTCAATGTCTATTGCCTTCTGCTGAAGATATCGTGATACAACAGCCAATGTTTTTTTCACAGCTAAGGTAGCCCCAGTGATCTACAGAGTTGAACATTGCAGGTGATAAGTTGGAGAACCATAAAACTATATATTTAGCCAACTATTTGCAACTCTGGATATATAAAGTGCAAATCTTACAACTAAAGTTTAAAGTATACCATGACAATCTACTTAGACAGTATTATGCCCCTGATTTAACATAATTCTGCTGTTGCTCCGTCTGATCTCACATAAGATCAAAACAGTAGAAGAAATTTTTGCCATGTGCTACAATGGACTGACCCCCCCCCCCCCTCCTCTTTCAAGATTTTCACATTTATTCCACATTGCTATTAACAAGCTCCCACCAAATGGATGGGGAAGGAGTCGAACATGTTATCCCACCTTGTCAATAGAATTTCAAAACCATTCTTTCAACTTCACTGACGCGTTCAGAAAGAGGTTGTATGTTCCAGTACATTCCCAAACCACACTATTCAGTATTCACCATCTAGAAAAGATCACACTTCAAAGATGATGAGTATCAAGAGATCTCATTAACAGTCAATCCATTCTCTCAATTGCATTCCTTACTACCCATTACCATGGTCCTGCCTCCTCAAACAGTAGCAAACCAAAAACAAGGTATACATCTTATTATCATTCACACTAATCATTTAAACTTCACCAAAATAGAACTGAAGCTCCAACATAACACAGATCGCCATGAAAAACGAAATGGTCTTTCCACACATAAGTGATAAGCATTAAGTGATAAGTTTGGATGATTTTCCTTGCACTCTTTCAAGGCATCCACCTAAACTATTTCCTACATTGTTATTGTCAACCTCCAAAACCATCCATAATCCTTGTAACTAAGACACAAGTAAGTAACACCAACATCATAGGCAACTTAGACAATACTTACTAGGTCTCCAGAGGTCCAAATGTGCGCAACCGTACATAAAAGTAAACTAGGGTCTCGAGAGGTCCAAATGTACGCAACCTTAGATAAAAGTAAACTAGCGTCTAGGGAGGTCCAAATGTACGCAACTTTAACACAATAAGAGTAAATTAGGGTTATGGAGGTCAAAATTGTGCACAACCGCCTACACAAAATCAAAGTAAGGGGTGTTCGGGGTTCCAAATGTACGCCACCTCAATAAAACGAAGTTACGTGAACCAACTCCACATGTACGCGACCTTAACACAATAATAATAAATTAGGTCTAGAGAGGTCCAAACGTACGCAACCTTAACACAATAATAGTAAATTAGGGTCTAGGGAGGTCCAAACGTACGCAACCTTAACACAATAATAGTAAATTAGGGTCTAGGGAGGTCCAAATGTACGCAACCTTAACACAATAAGAGTAAATGGGGTTATGAAGGTCAAAATTGCGCGTAACCGCCTACACAAAATCGAAGTAAGGGGGGTTCGGGGTTCCAAATGTGCGCAACCTCGATAAAACAAAGTTACTTAACCAATTCCAAATATACACCACCTTAACAATAGTAAAAGGTCCAAATGTACGCAACCTTGACACGATAATAATAATAATAGTAAATTAGGTCTAGGGAGGTCCAAATGTACACAACCTTAAAGACGATAATAGTAAATTAGGGACTAGGGAGATTCCAAATGTACGCAACCTTAACAAAACAGTAAATTACGGTCTAGGGAGGTCCAAATGTACGCAACCTTAAAGACAATAATAATAAATTAGGGTCTAGGGAGGTTCAAATGTACGCAACCTTGACACGAGAATATTAAAATACGGTCCAGGGAGGTCCAAATGTACGCAACCTTAAAGACGACAATAATATAATACGGAGTAGTAAACCTGAAGTTACCTGAACAAGCTCGTCGGAATGATCAGAACCGGGAAGAGGAGACTCGAGAGGCAAAATCTTAACATAACCGCCATGCTGCCTAATTATCTTATTAATCCTCTCGCCGCCTCTCCCCATAACAGCTCCAACCATACCCTGCGCAACCACCAGACAACACGTGACGAAATCTTTCACAGCGCCGCCGCCGCCCTCCGCCTCCGCCTCCACCTCCAGCATCCGCTCGAAAACCCTAATTAACGCCTCCTGCGCCGGCGACACCTTAAACGCGCGGCCGTCAAGGACGAGAGAGCGGCCTAATGAGTACGGACCGATGACGTGGATTAGGCGGAACTTGGCGGTGGGAACTGTCACGTCGACGGCGATTTTGGTGGAGGTTTCTTTCTCCAAGGACTTAATGATTGCGCCGGAGTGGCCGATGAGTCCGCCGACGGCGGCGGTGTTGCATAGTAGCCGGAATTTTACCTGTCCTGGTCGCGGTTGGTAGTTTGAAGCTTCTTTCCTCTTGTACATTTTTGCGGCGGCGATCACGGCGGAGTAGTCGTGACTCGTGAGTCAACGGCGGCGCTGAAAGTAGTCAGGCTTTTCTTTTTTCTTCCCTTTTTTTTCAAAATTGTGGAAATCACTAGAAATGTGTGTGTGTCTCTCACTCTCACTCTCCCCCTTTTTGCGGAAAGTGAGGGTAAATGGTGAGGAAATGAGAAACCGCATAAGCTTCGGAACTAAGTTTGTGATGTAAAATTGTAAATGTAGTACTTTGTAGGTAGTGGTCATAAATAACTCACATGAAGGGGTAAAAAATAAAAATAACGGATCTCGAAAGTGTAAATATCGTTACCCGTGTATCTGTTACGGTTAAATTGCCTTGAATTTGACACAAGTAGTAGTAGTACGCAAATGGAGTTCACGTAGAATAGTAATTAGAATTGTAAATAACCCAAGCTCGATCATTGAGCATCATATAGTAATTAGGATTGTAAATAACCCGAGCTTGATGGTTGAGCATAGTAATTAGGATTGTAAAACGCCTGAGCTTGATCATTAAGCATTGAGGTTAATTGTATGAAGTCCGGCTCACATTATTAGTCTTGACAAGCTTTTAGACATTCTAGTTGAGCTCGAGCTCAAGGTCCCGGCATGGCCATGGCTAGTTTGACTGGACCCGGAAATTGACATCTTTGCCGCTATGGCATACAGAAAACTTAACTACATATGACAAGTGTTTCACAAGGGGGGGGGGAGATACATGCCATGCGTTTAAATTAGGAGTACAAGTTTCAGTTGCATAAATTTGATTGCAAGGTTGATCTGCAACGTGACAAGCTACAGCAAAGCGTGAATCCTGCATTTCTTCAGGCTTTTTAAGCTACCTATATATCAACTATCACATTCTCTTCATGCCTGCATCTCCTGCCTTTGTCAATTAATCTTATTCTTGAAGCTTCTTCACTTCGGTTTTGGTATGGCCACAGAAGAGATGAAGATGTTACACATGGCTTGCCTTTGGTCACTTGTTACCCTTCTTTGAGCTCTCCAAGTACTTGGCAAGGAAGGGCCACCAGGTTTCCTTTATATCCGCTCCCCGAAACCTTCAAAGCCTCCCAAAAATCCTTCAGAACTTGCTACCACAACTAAGGCTAGTCCCTCTTCCGCTGCCCCAAGTTGAAGGCCTGCCACCAAATGTCACGGCAACCACAGATGTCCCTTCTGATAAAATACCGTTCCTCAGGAAAGCTTACCGCGGTCTGCAAGAACCCGTGGCAAGGTTTCTCGAACTTGTTTCTCCAGTGGACTGGATCATCCATGACTTGGACCCCAGGATAGGAGCAATAGCAGATGGGCTTGGCATTAAGAAAGCCTTCTTCATCACAACCAATGCATGGAGGATTTCAGTCATCTCGCCTCTCGCCATCGCCATACATCAAGGAGTTAGGAAATGAGCTTAATAATCAGTCGAACAATCGGCTCCGTGAAGCTAAGAAGAGTCCAGGAGACATTCAGGAATGCTCGGAAGAAACTGAACTTTTAATCAAAAATTGCGATGTGATCATCATACGGAGCAGCAAGGAATTTGAAGCTGAATCTTTGCACCTGCTAAGACAGCTTCAGAGGAAGCCTTTGGTTCCTGTAGGCTTGATGCCGGTCTCTGAGCGGGTTGAAAGTGAGGAAAGTAATGCATGGCAGGAGATAAATGGGTGGCTTGACAAGCATAGTGAAAGATCAGTAGTATATGCGCCCTAGGAAGTGACGTCTCACCGAGTCAACAGCAAATCACAGAATTGGCACTTGGTTTCCAGGTATCAAAGTCACCCTTCTTCTGGGTCCTGGGGAACACAGCAGGAAGCTTAGTAGACCTGCCAGATGGGTTCGAGGAGCAAACCAGAGGTTGTGGGCTGGTTTGGACGAAATGGGCTCCCCAAACCAGGATACTAGCCCCTGATTCAGTCGGCGCATTCTTGACTCATTGTGGTTGTAGTTCGATCATTGAGGGGCTTCAGTTCGGAAGGCCATTAGTTATGCTGCCATTTGTGTTGGATCAGCTGTTGAATGCCAAGATTCTGGAGCAGAAGAATATTGGGGTTGTAATACCTCAGGATGCAACAGATGGGTCAATAAGTAAACGCTCGGTCGCCGAGTTGGTGGGCTGGTGCTGCAGCATGAAACTGGTAAGATTTACAGAGAAGAGGCAGTGAAAATGAGTCGAGTTTTTGCTGATAAACGCCTAAACAGCCAGTACTTTGACAAAATGGAGGAGTATCTTCAATCCCAAAGACCTGCAACAGAAGAAAGTTTCTTAGTTATTGGTGCTAGAAGCTACAACCGCTCTTTCGCAAAATAATATTTAAAGCACATCTGGCCACATCACAGAAAATTCTATGTTTACATGAACTAAGTATTAAAAATCCTTCTTAGAAAAAAAAAATAAGTTACTCATTGTTCCACCTCATATATATGAACAAACATTCAGCATGGCCGTATCCAAGAAAAGCAAGTCTAGGTTATGCAAGAATCCACTGCAGTTCACAGAGTGGATTTTTCCCTACCATCAATGGAAAAGTGTAATGTGCATTCATGTAAAACAGGGCTATATTCCACCTGTCTGGTATAGTGAGAGCTTGTAGCTACCACGTGTCGGCGCTACATTTTCGTGCATCAATACCCATTAGCGGTTAGAGTTTATCCTACAACATTTGCAGAAATATAATCTTGCAGCTCTCTCGTCAAATTCCGCTAACAGTAATCAATAAACTCAAAAATTTTGAGCTTGCCTGCCGAAAAGAAATAGTACTACTATACTTTACCATCAGGAATTCTAAGCATTTGACATAGTACTTCACAAAGACCATGAAAGACCCCAAGGAGCTACACATAGTAGTTTTGCCTTGGCTGGCATTTGGTCATATGATACCATACTTAGAGCTCTCCAAAAGCCTAGCTACAAAGGGACACCACATTTCTTTTGTATCTACTCCTCGAAATCTCAAACGCCTCCCCACAATCCCTGATAAGTTGCATCCTTTAATCACTCTAGTGCCTCTTCCACTTACTCAGGTCGAAAACCTACCACCAAATGCTGAGGCAACCTCAGATGTGCCTTTTGATCAAATTGAGTTCCTCAATAAGGCCTGTGATGGTTTGCGGGAACCATTAACAAGGTTTATGGAAGAAGCTACTGCAGTTGACTGGATTATCTACGACTTCTGTTACTATTGGCTTCCCCCAATTGCAGATAGGTTGGGTGTCAGGAAAATCTACTTTTCGTTAATCAATGGTAGGAGCCTTTCAGCCATGGGTCCGTCAGCAAACATGATCAAGGATGGTGATGGCACATGGACCGATCCTTTGACCTTGACTATGCCACTTAAGTGGATCCCATTTCCAAACAAAGTTGTGTATCGGCTACATGAAGCGAAGAACACCATAGGAGGCACACGTAAAAATGCTTCTGGGGTATCAGGTATGTTTCGTGCTGGATGCTCAATCCAAGGCTGTGATTTACTAGCTGTACGGAGTTGTATGGATCTTGATACTGAATATTTGCAACTGCTAGAGAAGCTTCATGGGAAGCCTACGCTGCCCACTGGCTTATTGCCAATCTCAGAAGACAACGGGAAGGAAGGCAAGGAAAATGAAACGATTATTGCTTGGCTGAACGAACAAAAGGAAGGGTCGGTCATCTATGTAGCCCTAGGGAGCGAGGTAGATCCACGACAAGATCAAATCGACGAATTGGCACTTGGATTAGAGTTAACCCAGTGCCCCTTCCTATGGTCACTGCGGAACCCAGTGGGTAGTACACTGCAGCTTCCTGATGGGTTTGAGGAGCGAACTAGAGATCGTGGACTGGTTTGGAAGGGTTGGGTTCCTCAACCTAAGATATTGGCCCATGACTCAGTGGGGGCTTTTTTAACCCATTGCGGTTGGAGTTCAACCATAGAGGGAATTCAGTACGGAAGGCCACTAGCAATGCTGCCGTTTGTTTTTGACCAAGGCTTAAATGCCAGATTCATGGCAGAGAAGAAACTTGGGATTGAAATAACAAGAAACGATGAAGATGGATCATTCACTAAAAGCTCAGTACTGAAGACAATGAAGATGTTGCTTGATGACAGAACTGGCAAGATCTACAAAGAGGAGGCAAAGAAAATGAGTAGAATCGTTTCTGACAAGAATTTACACAATGGATACATTAACAAATTTGAGGAGTATCTGTGCAATCACAGACCTCAACATGAGGTTTAGTATTACTGTGGGAGTGTAGGGTTAGCAAACAAGAGGTTGCAACTCGAGTCAAGGCAATCTTTTGTATTTTCCTTTTGTCTAGAGTCTAATAGATGGTGGTGGTGTTAATAGGGCCGACCCTCAAAATAATTAAGATTTCAAAGGCACACGAACATACTCAAAAGACGACTTTGATTTCATAAACCAAGAGGACAAATATTATAATCTCATATAAGACCCAGATCCCCCAGACCAAGATACACGACGTTACAACATTAAAGTGCCATTAAGGAAATTCAGCCAATTTTAGCAGCTAGAAACGTAAAACTCTGAGAGGACTGGTGAGATGCACAAATGGGACTACGATTAATGTCATTAGGTATCAGCAGAGCACTTCATCAACTATACATCAAAAACACCATGAATCCCTCATAAGGAGCAGAGTTGGAGCAATGACCCACTATAAAGGTAATACAGTAGACCAAAAGAAAATGGGGTTACAATTTACAAACACATTCATGTACAGCTTACTAGATTGTGTTCGTGAATACTAACCAGTCTACTTTGAAGGTGAAGTCAGCTTATTCTCATCTGCATTTTGCTTCAATGAACTATCCCCGCCCATTAATTCCTGAAAACCTTCCACTTTCACCGGCTGTGCCCTAACAGCTCCAAGATTTCTGCATCAATATATCAAACTCAGGTCACATCACACAATGTCTATAATACACTATAAAAATCATTGCACCAAGAAGTTCTTACGGCAACTGCATTTGAGGCATCTGAATGGAAGCTGGCTGCCTCATTGGATGGCTAAGCCGATATGCAGCCAATTGCTGCTGCTGCCTCCAATGCTGCAACTGGGCTTGTCTGCTGTTGATTGCACTCAAGGTATTACTATCCATAGGCAAATCAGGTGGATTTTCAAGCTTGACCTCAACCATGGGCCGATCCTTCTCCATACTCATGATTGGGCGAGGAGAAGAAGCTTGCCGCCTTCGCAATATTTCTATTTGTTGCGGGGTCAGAGTTGGCGGCCTAACCATCTGAGCCAATTGTGGATGCATTTGGCGAGGAACCTGCACATTCAGCAACAGTTAAGGTCAGGAAATCCACCAAAACGTAAATCCACCTAAGAATTATGCCAAGTGTCTATCAAAACGAGCATGTACTCCGCTTTTAATATATAGTACAAATTTTGGTTCCCGTCTAACACCCGGGCTAGCTATGTATATTTCTTACAGCTAGATTATCATAAATTCATATTATTTTTACCTTTTCAGCACCAGCCATTTTAATTATACTTTTCCATCACAAGTTATAATTACTAATACTATATTATTTACTTAACATTGTATCACTTTTACTTTACCGCCACCAGTCAAAATCTAGTTATTATTATTACAATATTTACTTAACACGGTGTTACTTTTACTTTTCCGTCACTGGTCATAAACCGTGGATTCTATACATCGGTATTGGTCAGTTTAGACCAATCCTTTAGAAGTAGCCAAATGTTAGCAAGACTGCACTATGGACAGCCTTGGAGTACCCTTGTTGAATATGAGGGCTTGTACTTAGACTGCACTATGGACAGCCTTGGAGTACCCTTGTTGAATATGAGGGCTTGTACTTAGACTGCACTATGGACAGCCTTGGAGTACCCTTGTTGAATATGAGGGCTTGTACTTTTGTTAGGGAAATAAGCCCTTTCGGCACCCGGCACCCATTGAGGCTAGCATGCAGTTTTTGAACCTACCATAAGTTTTTTGCTCTAATATGTTGTTAAATCTCATATATGACCCTTATGGGGGCTCCACAAATCATGGATTAATTACTTCAAATTTGGTCAATTTTGACCATGTTCTTTAAATAGCCAAATCTTCTCAAAATTTTATAGTAGTCAAATGTTCACATAACATTACCATGTACAACCTTGGAATGCCCTTGTTGGATATGAGGGGCATTTCCACTGTTGAGAAGGTAAAGCCCATTTGTAACCCGTCATGCTTTTTGCCGATTCTTGAAACCTAAAATAGGTTTTTGGCTCTAGTATTTTGCTAAAACCCATAATATGACCCACAGGAGCTTCCACAAAAATTTGAGTCTTTTTCGCTCCAGGTTCATTTTGGGACAAAAAACCGTGGATTATATACTGATTTTGGTCAATATTAAAAAAAAAAAAAAACAAAAAAAAAAAAAAAAATTGGACGTAGCCAATCGTCTCAAAACTTTTACATGGACAGCTTTAGAGTACCCTTGTTGTGAGTACCCTTTGGGGCTAGTGTGTGAGCTTTTTTTTCCAAAGTGCCACCTTCCTACCATACCCCTCCGGCCCTCTCCCCCACCGGCAAGCCACCACGGCTTGAAAAACAGAATTGAGCAAGACAGGCATGGTTACTGGAGTACTAGTATTGGTTAATAATTGAGTGCCTTTGTTCGATTACAGAACCATCCCACAAGAATGTTTTCTTCTACTTTTCCCGTCAGCACTACACCACCACCCCTAAAAAAAGGGGAGGTGAGAGGTCTAGCGGGATAAACGTGGATAACATGCAGAAACATTCACCAATACATTTCAAAGTATACTTACTAACCTGTTGGGGGAGCTGGAGTGTATTTTGTTGAGGCAGTGCCAGATGAGACTGCGGGCTCTGATGTTGCTGGGGAGTTTGAGGCAGGACTGGTCGTGTATCCTTCACATGTTCAGCTAAACTGGAAAGACTGTCCAATAAAACAGAACCAATTTATATAATTTGGCTAGATATGCAGGCAACAGACGCAAGGCCCTTCCAAGGGCATGAATCTATGCGATCATGATACAAGTTCATACTCCATATGGGTAAACAGACTGTTCACTTACCTATTTCCTCCTGCTTGGAGGAACATTTTTATGAGTTCCGTCGCTGAACACTGTTTTCTGTAGCTATCAGCAAAGACCTTCAGTATCCGACCCAATTTAGAAATGTGGCAGCTCAGAAACTGAGATAATACTTCAATAGGAATTTCAGTGGCACCTTCAAAGCCCACATTTGTCAAGACGCGTGCAACTACCTTTTTAGACATTTGCATTGCTTGCTCTTGCGCCAACTGTCTTCTATTCCCATTGGAGCCAACTCTTGTGTGAGATTGACCAGGCACCTGCTCCATGCTGAGGTACTCAGGCCTGATACCAAGTCTTTCAAGCATGATAGCACTAGAACTCTTGGTTGCCACCTTTGGCAAAGTATCAAGAACTCCATTTAAGTCCACTTTTTGCTTCTCATCACTACATGATCTTGGTGCAACCGCACTATCTGGTACACAGTTCATCATAAACATTGTTTCTGGAAAGAAAACCACGTCATCATCACCAGGAGTATCATCATTCAAAATTACATTAGGTTGCATTTTTTTCTCAGAAGTGGAGTTGCCAAAGACTCCAGTGTCATCTTCCTTTAACTCTACTCTCCTCCTTTTGTGCCTCTCCGAAAGTTTCAAATAATTGGACATTCCACTAGGGTTACGTTTGTCAGATTCTCGAATCGCAGATGATAATGTGTATGGCCTGCTAACTCTGTACTTCTCAATAAATTGATGGTACCATGTCTCAGGAAAATCTTCTTTTTTAAATCTCTGATTTCCAATCTACAAATGTGCACCGCAAAAGCTCCATTATTTACATCACTCTAAAATCTAATAGATCATAGGAGACAAAGTTTAAACGCAATTATCCAACTAAAGCATCAACCAAACAACTCCCCAGATCTTCAATTCGATCTGCCTACTCTACAAAATTTGAAAAGAACATCTTGTAAATACTAAATGGTACACTAACCTCCAAAAGTGACCCCTCCTTAATATAGTAATAAGGGTACATTTTGAAGCTTATGGGATTATCATTGATACTATGAAATTCTTACACTACCCTTTAATTTTTTTGCCTTCATTCTACTCTTTAACTTCTAGCGCTTCACATTGATAGTTTTATACAACGATTGTATAACCCAACACCAAACCATTTCCGACAAAGTATTCTCTAGTTCCTAAAGACTCATTACCCGACCTCAAATCATTTTAAGGCTACGACAATGTATGATTCCACTGCAACTCTCTAATCTAACTTGATATAAACTCATCTGAATTCATCGAAAACTACTTTCATTTCGGTGAATTTAACACCCACAACTAAGATTCATTATAAGTTACGAGATCTTATCTTATTCGATATGAACTGAATTTTCCACCTCACTCACGACTACTAAAAAAAAGCAACGGTACGAAATCAACAAAACCCTAGACATACGACCGTATCCAATGCAATTCATAGAACAATTACTAAAATTACGCCTAAAGATGAGAAATGCAAAATCAACAAAATGACTTCCAAACTCAAACCTTAGAATCGCGCGGCGATTTCGCCACAGCAGCATCCTCAAGAGTGAAATAAACATCATCACCGTGCAATTGCAAATCTTCAACAAAACAAAACAAAAAAAACACAATTCAAGCTAATTACCAATCTAATTGACTAAACCATAAGCTTAATTACAGTCATTAATCAAATTAAATAAACTAACAATCACAATCACAATAAAAAAAAATCAACAAAATTAGGTTAAAAAAAAAAGAAAGAATAAGAAATTGGGAGGGAAGTAGTACATACAGTCGGCGTTGAGCTTGGGGATGAGTGCGGAGGAGGAGAGGGAAGATGATGAGGATTGAGGGAGGAAGAGTGAGAGTGAAGCTTTGTCGAAGAGGAGAGCGCGAACGCGAAGCTGGAGTTGGATCTCGGACTTGGACTTGGACTTATCAGAGGACATGAATGAACGCCACGAGGCGGCGGAGGAGAGAGACAGGTGGAAGGTGGAGTAGAGAGCGTCGCCTAACCAACGCCGCCATATTCCTTGGCTTTCAAGCCGCCGTGCAAGGTCGTAGCCGGCGCCGTCGTCACCTAACACCGCCGCCATTTCTTCTCTCTTTTTTACTTTCTTCGGGTTGATCTATCTCCGGTTGGTGTTAGTACTACTTTGACTTGTTGTTTTTACACTTTGACTTCAGGAATATTACGGTTCGGGATCGGTCTAGTGATTAAGATGGCCGTGTAAAAATGTGAATTGGGTCGTTTTTCTTGTGAGTTGTGATGAGTCGGTGATTAAAAGGTTTTTGTCACACGAACACACGATTTACTAATGGGTGAAGTGGCAAGTTATCTCTGTGTAAATTGTGAGTCTTGTAACAAGTAATTGCTAATGTGACTGTGTGAGCATTTGTCGAGACAATATTATTAATTGTATACGTTATGATATTATTGCTTTTAAGTTACTGAATAGCATGTCACTAAATTACAAGTAGCTTATTAGTGAAGTTGATTCATGAGTACAAACTCGTTTGTAATAGCATACAATACAATTATAAAAAAAAAATCCAAAAATTAGAAGAGTCAACAAATATACTACGTAGTTTAGTTCTCCAATCCGAATGGAGAGAGTTAGTAACCATGTACACCATAATCCATAATGTATATATAGGCACATAGTTATTACTCCATTTGTTTTTTCTTCCTTTTTTCTGCAGATGTATAAGAGGAACCAAAACTAAACACAAATTAATGAGAGGAACTCGTTTTGTGTCCATCTACGGGACAAGGCTTAAGGGCGGACTTTCGGTAACATAGATGGCTACTCTAGAAGAGGAAAATGAAATTAAAGTCACTGATTGAAGTATACTAGTAACAAAGAAAAAAAAATACGGAGTACATATTAGTATAAAGAAACTAAAACACCAAATTTGATTAAACAAAGGTGTGATTGGTGAGTGCTGAATACCGTAAGCCTCAAAGAAGATTGAATTGGTGAAAAGCAGATGATATCTTCATCTTCATCTATCCGCTCATATAATATTGTACTACCAACCCATTTAGCTTAATATCTCTCTCTTAATTATTTTTAGACTTACACTCACATACAGTTAGTTAATCATATGTAGTTATGTACTATGAACATTAGTTAAACCGCACGCATGCATTGGTTAGTTGCCCTACCATGGGGTTGACTGTCGAAGCCCACGAACTTAGAGAGAACGACTATTAACACATCCTTTAATTATGACTAGAACACGTTTTTATCAGCTATTGAGCTACTTATATTAGCTACATCATTATTCACTAATAAATATACAAACAGATGATAGAACGTCACTCCCAACTTGTATAATCTTAATCCTAAATCGTATGATGTTGATTGGAGAATTAAACAAAAATATCACAATAATCTCAATGGTTGACAAATTTATGTTGAGTTTTAAGAGAATGTTGGTGGGCTTCTTTTGACTAGAAAATGAGCACACAAATGGAAGATGAATCCGTTACACTCACTTCTCATTGAAGTGACATTTTAGTGAAGTTGGTGCATTTTTTATATTTAAAATTTTCAAGGTGTAAATAAAATTGCAAAAATTATGAAATTAAAATGAGAGAGCTAAAAAGTTAACGGGATTAGTTCACCCACTACTGTAGTACCGTGGGCTGTGGCTTAAGTAGATCTTGATTGATGTCATAATCTGTTAGACTTTGATGGTGTAACTAATAACTGTTATGTTTCCCGCTCTCCTAAAGCCCAACTAACTCAACATGTCAAGGCCCATCTCTATTTTACTCGTATATTTTTTTTTGTTCATTCTTATACACTCCATAATTAATGTGAATTAATTATCACTGTCAAGAAGAAATTTACACATTATTGATTTCCAATCCCCTAGGATCATTTCGGAGTAAATAAATAATGATAACCCTTAACGTGATACAACCACCGAATTTAATCATTCAAGATCACATTTAAAGACAAATGTAGTTTGGGTCGATGATCTAACCATCGACACATTGTCACTTTACGACTACCATTGTGCCACATGGGAACACAATTTGCATGTGTTTGTGGTGCTTCGGGCCATAAATCGTTGGGAGGTATATGAAAGCATTGTCATTCTATGACTATTACTGGATCACGTTTCCTGTAGTGAAATCTCGTCTTATACTTACAATAAATTACAAATAATACCAACGTCATGTTTAAAGACAAATTACTTCGACTTTTTATTTTAATAACAGAGGGATTGCTATTAGAGAAGTGGAGAACTAACTTTTTTTCCTTTATACGTTTGAACTTGACCTACTCTTTCCTTCTTCACAATTAACTGAAATTTGGCCAACCTTTTTAAAGATCCAATAAGCATGTTCCCTCCTTTTGTTATTTAAATTCCTGCAAATTCATTCAAAACTTTCCAAGGACATAGAGTAATATTTTAATGGTCGACATTAAAAGAGGATCCCAAATATTTCAAATTCCCAAAACAAAAAGGACTTTTTTTTCCCTTCCATCTCCACAATTTCCCGAGATTTGTCCGGTTAGTGCTGTGTGTGTACTTTGTGTAATTCTTTATGAGTAGACATCAGTTAGTTGGGTCGTTAATTTCCCTTTAAACTATCGGATAGCGTTAGTTGCGGCAAAATTTACGAACTAAAGGCCCCAAATATTCATTGGAACTTATTCTTTCTATATTTGTGATTATGAAATAGTATAGGTGTAGTATACGATTTTATCTTCTATCGATCTCTTATAAACAATACGAAATATATAAACTAGGAATCATGGTGAAAATATGGAGCACTCAAGATGACAATCATCACAAAATGGAAAGAACAACAGATTGAGATGACAAATTGCAATCTTTTCAAAGTTAAAATCGATACTCTAGATTGGATACTCTGTATTGTAGAAGAAACTAACACGTAAATTTTAGAAAGAAATTTTCTTCTTTATGGGAGGAAAATATACTAAAGAGTAAGAAGAAAAATACCAAATCCTCCCACAAGAAATACCAAATTTTGGGTTAGAAGACATAAACAAACAAGTACAAGAATGTGGGTAATAATATAAAGAGTAGGAGTATAAATATAGCAAAAAAACATATTCCAAATCATTACCATAAGCTAAAACTACTACTTTTCCCTCCCTTGCTAAGAATAACCACCCTTACAAGATATACCCTTTTCATTCTCAAACATCATTTTTCCTTCTCTTCTCCCTATTTTCTCTCTTCTTCTCCTTTCTTGGACCTCCATCTTCCTCCCTCTCTTCTTCATCTATGCCTTGAATCTTTTCCGAGGCGGTTCCGATTCTACGGGCTCTCTATACATTTCCGGTGAGGGGGCTCTTAGAATACCAAGGAATAAAAACTTCGGGGAAGAAAAGAAAAAAAGTCTACAAAATGACTGTCCAAGGTAAAACAATTTTATCCATTTTTTTAATCTTATGTATTGCATTGCATAATTGTATTCATTTTCCGAATGAAGTAAAGTTGCGTACATCTGAACCAAGGAAACAAGAAACAAACAGACTAGTTTTCATTGTAGTCACATAATTACACATTTTTTATATGATATTATGATTATATGTATGAAAATTTCATAAGGGGAATTCAGGGTGCTCTGTTTTCTGAAAAAGTTTCAATCTTTTCCTTTCAAAAAAAAAAAAACAGTTGAAGACATTCAGAAAAACCATCAGGAACCAGAAACAGACCAACTAGAAGCAGCATTCAAGAAGCTAGGAATCGTAACGAGCGAGCCGTCTCCGAGAGGAGTTCTAGACATCGCTATAACAGATTCATCATCTGCTTCAAACAGCCCTACAAGCAGCAGTTGCAGCTCTTCCTCCATTGACAAATTAACCAGCATTCCTCAGGAAGAAACCACAGAAAATGACAGCAGCGAAAAAACCAACAGCAGCGACGAAAACAATAGCAATAACAGTTTTGGGACACAATGGAAAGGGTTTCTTCATACAATGAAGAGGAAATCCGGGGTTCGGAGATTCTCTACATCTACCATTAATCTGCTGGCTAGCTATGACCTCTCTGCCAAGAGCCTCCGTAAGAAACTGGCTCGAATTCGCAGCGCCGAGGATGGGATTGATTGTAGCCTTTTGCCCATGTCTAAGCCATCTTGGAGGAATTTTGGGTACGCAGAGCTTGTTGCAGCTACTGACCATTTTAGCCCTGGTAAGAAATTCTAAACACTTTCCCCCAACCCCACTTTCTAGTTTTTAAAATCGTGTTATAGATTATTTTAACCGGGTTTTGTAAGGCCGTCTTATCCAAGCATCTTATTTGCGTTCCCTAAATAACCTTAAGATGATTAGCTATGTTGAATTAGAGCAGTGTTTAGTAAGACCGTCTTACCCAAAACTATGAGGCACATTTCACGTCCGAATAAAAAAGTTGGATAGAACAGTAAAAGTAGAGTTCTACTATACTAGTAGGTAATAATATGGCAAAATGAAATCCTGTAGTTTTGTTTTTTCGCAAGTACTCCATACTTCTACTAAACTTAATCGAGGTCATACAAGCACATCACAAGCAGCCTAATTAATTGGTTTAGGTGAAGTAACAAAGATGGTTTATTAGTTCATCAAACACAAGTTGACTTTTAATCAAACCGTTTGTATGTGTTTGGCAAGTTCTCTCTGCGTGCACGTGTATGAGTGTTATGTTGCTAATAGTTTTAGCCCCATGAGTTGGGACCGTTATAATGTACACACAAGTTCGAAGTTATAACGACTTTTTTTCATGTTATAATGAGGCGCAAAGACTAGTATAAGAGACGGGAAATAGTCTCGCTCTTAATGGTTAGGCCAAGACATCGTTGGTGAAAGTGACTACTGATGGTCAAAGTTAATTTGAAGGCTTTCAAGGCGCTTTAGACGCCACTAATAAATGAATAAACAAGTATGCGAAAGTCACTTTAGGCGGGCCAAATTTCTACTAATGATAATGGAGGCTAAGGGTAAAGAATTAGTCGATCTAAACCAACCTCAATGTATCAACAGATTGACACGTTTTTGTTGAAAAAAAAAAGGCTTTATTTGGGTTTGTCTGGATCACCTTATCAAGAGTTCAAGACCCAAAGATATTATATCCTCCATAACCAAATACGACTAAAAATATGCCTATCAATCAAGTCGTAGTCCTAAACAATGGCGTCTTGGACTCCTAGTTAGGTAGAATAGTATCAATAACGACATTGAAAGGAATAAAATCATGTCTCTAGTTAACTCTGTTTAGGACCGCTTAATCTTCATATTATAGAAGAATAATTAGGCTGATGACAAGTATGAGAAAGCGATTAGTGAACAAGCTCTAGGGGGAAATATGTCGTGGTCATATTCGTGACAGTAGTAATGATCACATAATTCACAGACGTTTTACCTAGTTTAATAGGTAAGGTTGTTGGGGGTGATATCCATAAACAGGGTTCAAAATCTGTCTACATCGATATTGTCCCAAAATAAACTCGTTGTTAAACAAAAAAAAAAAAAAACAAAATGCTGATCACATAGTTGAAAAACCATGTCCTAATTCAAGAATCATGAGTGAGTTATGGAGGGTTCAATGTGCCAAACTTACTAGGTAGTACTGTATTTTAAGTGCATTCATGTGCATTTGAACAATGTCTGTGAAATTTAGAGCTAGCATGCAACATGCAACCAAACAAGTCATTAGCCGCTTGAAGATAAAGAATGGAGGTTTTGTCTATGTTTGTGGGCCAAGAATAGAAACCAGTCCCAAATTACCAAAATTGTTAGGTCATGCTGGCCCACCAACCATTGTTGATGTGCCATGCTCAAGAGACCTCAATTGTCATGACTAGGCTTAGATTGTCATTAACTTCAACTACCCCTGCATTTAGTTTCATCAAGAGGATGTAGTTGAGTTTTGATCCACACAATTAAAAACAAAATGCTTATTTCCCAAAAAAAGAAAAAAAGAGGGTATGTGCCTAAAGTTTGAAGCCATCTAGTTCTCAATTTCTCATACAATCCCATGCCCATTTTCTCTCAAGTAACCTTAATTTAGGACAAAACCCTTAAGACTTAAGAGACCGCCCCAACTATAAGTAAAATGGTATACACGGCCTTGTAAGTAGGCAAAGTAATAAGTAGAACAATCTCAACAACGACCAAGCCAAATCGCTTAGCATGAAGTGAGCCTTAGAATATACACTATAGCTAAAAACACTCGAAATGTAGATTTCTTCTTTTTCCGGGGACAATTAGGAGAGTGCAATTGTAAGAAATGTCGAACCTAATTACAATGACATGGACACATGGTAGTCAAGACTCAAGAGAACTCCAAATTAAGATTCCAGCTTGATGTTGAGAGTAAGTAAGGCTAAGTAGGAATGAAGCAGAGTAAGATGATTAGAAGTGAGTGTTACCTCTTACCTGTATACCAGTGTGTCAACAGTGCATAATTATGCAAAGTAGTAGGAACTTAATGTACATTTATTTATAGATGATTGATATTAGTAAGTCAAGTCAACTTTTCAGAGCATTAGAGTAGGTTGTCTTTCAAGTTTTAAGTATATTCATAGATTATCAAAGGACAATGTTTCCTTCACTCTTACTCTTAACAAGAAAACAGGACTCTGCACATGCATAGATCCCATTCTCAGGTGCTTTGGGTAGACAAGTTGCTTCATCAATCTTAATTACAACCGAAATAGCACATTTTATGTTGAGTACATGCATGGGTATCATGATTTTGTGAACTGACATGCTGTAACTACGTTGTTCGGGCTCGGGTAAAAGTGTATGACCTGGCAATGTGTAAAAGTGTTGGACTGGACTAGTTATGTTTTCCTAAGTTTCAATGTTTAAGGTATAAAATGAAATGTCAAGTGTCCATACTTGTATCAGACATGGGTAAATTAGGAAAACAGGAAGGGTCCGAGCAACATGATTTGTAATGAGACAAAGAAGTTAAGAAACAATGCTAAGCTAGATTGTAAATCTTCGATGCACAGAGAGGCTACTAGGAAAAGGAGGGCATGCAGAAGTGTATAAAGGGTGTTTACCTGATGGTTCACTTGTAGCTGTGAAAAGGCTGACGAAGAAGGGTGAGAAGCAAGATGAGGAGAGGACTGCGGATTTCTTATCAGAGCTCGGGATCATTGCTCATGTCGACCACCCAAATACGGCTAAACTTGTTGGCTTTGGTGTTGAAGGCGGTCTTTACTTAATCCTCCAATTCGCCCCATACAGCAGTGTTGAGTCTTGTCTTCAAGGTGCACCATCTTCCTATTTCTTTCTTCTTCGCATATAATGTGACCTAGCACTGTCAAAGTAGCCTCTGCATTCACAGTAAAAAAGAATGATTAGGTCGTATACAGATGCTATTAAGTACATGATCTAATGATAACCAAAAAACCTGCAGACTCATCAGAAGGTATGAATTGGGAAACACGATTCAAAATGGCCCAAGGAGTGGCAGAAGGATTAAGTTATCTCCATCACACTTGCCAGAGGCGTATCATTCACCGAGATATCAAAGCCTCAAATATACTACTTGGTGAAGATTATGAGCCACTGGTGATGACCTATTTCGACTCCTCTCCTCCTTTTATTGCCTAGTTCATGTCAAATTTAACCTTCCACTTTTGATTTGTGCATGTATGTGATGTAGATTTCTGATTTTGGACTTGCAAAATGGCTACCAGAAAATTGGATTAATCACGTGGTGTATCCTATTGAAGGCACATTTGGGTAAAGAAACAACGATAACCATTCTATGGGCTAAGAGCCTCCGACATCATTTTCTCAGCAGACTGCTCATACACTGATTATGACTCATATGATTCCTCTGCATTTTATTTTTCTAGCTACCTGGCACCAGAATATTTCATGCATGGGATTGCTGATGAGAAAACAGACGTATTTGCATATGGTGTGCTATTGCTGGAGATCATAACAGGACGCCACGCTGTAGCTGTTGACTCCAGTAGACAAAGTCTAGTTATGTGGGTATGTTGCCTGAACTGTGTCAGAACATTCAGAAGTTAGATAATCTAAAGACATTACAGTAATTTGTTTTCTGATGATCCTGAGAACTGACACTTTGCCCTTCCACCCCCAATGGCAGGCGAAACCATTCCTAGACTCGATGAGCATAAAGGATTTAGTGGATCCTAAACTAGAAGATGATTACAATGCTGTGGAAATGAAGCGCATGATAATGATAGCTTCAATGTGCATTCATCACACAGCTAGCGAGCGTCCCTACATGAATAAAGTACTACCCTTTCCCTGTTTTTTCCTCCCTTGTGCATCTTTCAGACATTGTTTGACAACTAAGTTCTTTGTGTTTGGATTTTGATGAGGTTGTGGAGCTACTGAAGGAAGAGGGTGAAGCATTTGATTTGATGAAGCAAACTTCCATCGCCACAAGATCACTACTATTGGACGCCTGTGACTTGGAAGACTACACTTGCTCCAACTACCTTCAGGATCTCAATCGACATATGGAGCTCGTGATGGAGTGAATTCTGGTTCCATCCTTTGTTTTTCTTTTTCCTCCTTTCCAGGGGACGCTGTCGATGCAAGCGAAATTTTAATTTGCTTGGCATGTAAGCGTCCCCAGCGGGCAAAGTTAGGATGTTTTCGAGTGTACAGGTTAAGTTCCACACACACCCCTGAGTAGTAGAAAGTCTAAACGTTTTGTCGCCAAGGCGATGAGTAGCAATGATCAAAGGTCTCATTGTCCTCTTCACCAGGAAGAATGTTATACCGTAACTAGGGTGGTTTGGTAATGTACACCTTGCTGTCTACTCTGTTAGAAATAGCAGGGTTTCGATCTGGCGATGAGATCCGTCGATCAAATGCCAGAAGATTCCACCCCCTAGGTCTTAAACAATTTCACACTGTATATATCCTATCTATAATTCTATATGACATTGGGAAGAAATATGAACACAGTAGTGAAATTTTTTCCTACAATTATAGCCTAAAGGGTAAAGTAACCCTACACCGAAACAGACTTGGCACAACTCAGTGACTAGCGAGGCTCGTGAACCACCACGACTGTTATCGCTCATGGGCGCAAATAAGCCATGCGCGTGTCTGCGAAGCTTGTGGAGACAATCCACAAGCACACCTTGTGTACTAGGTGCAAAGGGAGTCTCAAATTCCTATACAATCTTTAGACAACACGAAATAGATCAAGTAGTGAGACGGAAGATTCACACTCGTTGAGATCGCCCGCACACCTCAACAAGTATCTACACCGAACTTTACAAACTAATTCTCCATCAACGGATAACACTTCACATTTCACAAACAATCATGAGTCAAAATTCGAACCGACTTTTAATCACACGGTGCACATTAGTACACATTCACTAACTTTACAATTCATATCAATTCATACCATCATCACGACAATTAACAATTAAAAATAATCAAAAGTAACCAAATTAATTACCTGTCAAAAAAATAAAAAATAAAATTAAAAAATTAGTCTCACCTCATTATCAGACAGCAGCAGCTTCTGAAAGAAACAAACACCTCCATCACCAAAAAATATATCACCACTACCGAAATCCGATAAACGACGGGATTGACCAAAATCTCCGGCGGTCAAAGGAGAGAGAAAGATGGAATTACCAACGGATTTCGCGATTCAAGCGGCGTTTCTAGTGCTAACCCTAGGAATAATCCTGGTGATGTACAACCTTCCACACAAAGCCCTAACCAAACTCCGAACCAACAACCGAGCCTCAATTCAATCCAACCGCCACTTCCTCCACGGCGCACACCTCCTTAGCCGAGCCAGATCAACCAGAAACAAAGCCACCTCCGCCGCGTTAGCCAAGGACGCCTTAGCCGAAGCCGATAAAGCTCTCGCCATCAAGCCGAGAGACGCGGCGGCGCACATCCTTCGCGGCTTGGCTCAGGATCTCCTCGGCCACCGTACCGCCGCGCTGAGGTCGTTCGACGCTGCGCTGACGCCGCCGGTGGTGAAGAGCTTGTCGGTGACGGAGAAGGCGGATGCGTTGGTGAAGAGGGCGGAAATTCAGTTAGCGGTGAATAAACGGCGGCGAGTTGACTCGGCGTTGGACGACCTGGTTGAAGCTGTGGGCCTGACTCGGGATAATCCGAAAACGTTTTGTTTGTTGGGCCAATGTTATGAGTTCAAGAAAATGAAGGTTGAGGCCGTTGAGGCCTTTAATCAGGCCCTTCAGTTGGATCCGAATTCCGTTTCGGCTCGTGACGGTCTCGATCGGTTAAAGTCGTAACTCGTAACTATATAAACAAGTTCTCGTGTAAGACGGTCTCCGGTTTATGGAGTAGTAGCGTTCGTAAGTTTGTAACATTTTCCAAGTTTTTGTATGAAATGTTGTAGTCGATCATCTCCATTGGTTTCTTTGCCTGCTAACGACTCGATATTACGACTCGGAAAACACCAAGTGCGAGATTGAACTCGTAGAGAAACGTGAATTTAAGGGCTTGAAACATCACAGGAAGTTCAAAAGTTGCGATACTAAGATGGAAGTCATATTGAAACAAGCAAACACGAGAAAAGAAATTGAGCCGAGAAAAATGTGCCTTCTTTTCTTAAAAGATCAACTACTAACTACTACCACTACTACTACGATTACAAGAGTACCGAGACTCGTTCCACCAATTTCATAATTCAGCTATTGAAATAAAGCTATACACAACAAAATTTCCGATATATTCCTTCGTCTCTATGTCTAATAAACCCGTCAAAAC
This sequence comes from Spergularia bocconei, assembly GCA_963457585.1. Taxonomy (NCBI): domain Eukaryota; kingdom Viridiplantae; phylum Streptophyta; class Magnoliopsida; order Caryophyllales; family Caryophyllaceae; genus Spergularia; species Spergularia bocconei. The sequence continues at coordinate 685,743 of OY734945.1, read as the reverse complement.
GAAACCCCAGTCCGCTACTACTCCAGCCTACCTTTGTCAAAGGTTAATTGCTACTCTAATAATAATAGGCTAAATGGGTCAGATCAAAAGATATTTGGGTCAGCCGAAAAACGATAGGGAAACCTGCATCATAGAGACATCTAGGAACCAAAATTACCTTTTTTTTCTGTGATCAATAGCACCTTGCTGAACTAAATGCGTAACCTACAGCTTATAAGGTCGAACTGCATTACTCAGAGGTTAATAAGATTGGTGAGGCCATATGTAGAACTCTGCTGGCGTCTGGGGCATCAGAGACATCGAAGAAACTGTGTTGGAGCCAAAAGCATCAGGCGTCAAAGCGAGAGCATGACCTGCCCCATTTGAACTCAAGTGCTGCAACAGGTTGTGATGGAAGTAGGCTGATGCATTGTCAAAAGGCATTGTGCATGACATTTGAGGAACAGGCTGAATGGCGGAAAAGTTGATGGTGCTGCTGTTACCGCTACTTCCATTACTCGAGTGAGACTGTTGATCGAGGCTCAGAGTTGGCTTTTGTTCATTGAACTCAGTAGCTAGCTTCAGGCGCTTGGCAGCTCCTCCAATTGGAAGATTGCTTTTTAGAATGGCATCTACATCATACCGATTCATCTCGAAATTTGTGACTGCATTCACACCTCTGAACTTGATGGCTGCAATGTCATATGCCTCAGCTGCTTCCTCTTCAGTAGCTGATCACACATTCAGACATTCAGGTGTCAGCCCACTGCAATAAGTTATCATAAACCGCAAATCATATATTTAAATGTGACAGATATGACTTGCCAAATGTGCCAAGATACAAATCTTTGTTTCCAGCAACTCGGCCTATCCTTGCTTGCCAACGGCCTTGCTGATGATGCCTTGTGACACCTCTGTAAATTGATGCACCTCTTGAGAAGCCGCTGCTTTTCCTGGAACGACCAAAATTCAAATCAGAAACCATCACACCACAGAAAGTAAACGCTGATGGCTGTACGACACACATAACATTAGCATAGACGAGGTGCCCAACCTTCTTAGTGATGCAATGAATTCTTGCTTAGTGACAAGTTTCATATCCTCCAATTCCTTGGCATAGTTTGTCACCTGTATGAGTCAAAAGAATCATGAGAAAATTTGGGTATGAGTACAAAGTTCCAACTCAGAATTCAAAGGGATGGATAAATTACAGGGAAATTGGTTGTGGCAGTGGGACCCCAGTACTTCAGAGCTGCCAAATCATAAGCTCGAGCTGCCTTATCTTCTTTGTCGTAGCCACCCAAGTAGACTGTAGACGGCGTAAGCAAGAACCACGCCAAAAACAGAACAGAATGTTAAGATCCATAGAAATTGAAGTGTTATGACTTATGATACTAAGAAGGCACTGAAGGGAAACAAGCACGATTTCCAGGCAAGAGTATTATTTCGGAAACTTGTAACTAGCTGCTAGCGTAGTTCAATAAGTCATGTTGAAATGAACCAAGAACGCGTCTACAAAAAGTTAAAAACATCAAATCAAACACCGTATTCCTTATTTTGTCTTTAGCTTACGCAGGTAGTATAGTAGTGTAGTACCTTAGTAGATAGTAAAATGTCATATAAACTCAGGCACAGTATTCCAAGACAGCAGACCGAGCTCCGAAAATACGGGTACACATTAAAACTTAATAAGAAACCCACTAAGATTATCAAGCAATAAAGCTGCATTAGTATAATCTGACCCTCAGATCATGCCTAATTTGTTTATGCCTTTATAGTGTTCTTTTTTTGGGGTACTCCCAGTCTGTACCCTCCCAACGTGGGCTTATTAGGTAATAAATAAAAAGTCACGGCCAAATTTGCGGGCTACTCTTTTTAGTGCTGCGCAGTTTGGGTGGCCTGGTCAAACCTTACACATTGGACTGCATACAACTGATGCATGAGATGAGAGTATGAGACAGACAAAAACAAATAAAGTGAATGAATCAAAAAATAAAATAAAGTAAAAAAGCAAAGAGATGGACACCAAAGAACTTGGGTCACCCCATTCTAAATAGGGGAGTATTTATCAGTGGGTGTTCAGATTTTGGTGTGTTACTGAGCTGTCTCTAACATACAGACGCTGTCCATGCAATATCACCCACCACTGAATCGTTTTTCGTCTCATCACTCGAGACAACACCAATGTCGCCAATACTAACACAGACGAGTTTCAAATCGGGTAACAAATACCACCCGAAACAACCATGCCCGACATCATCTATAATCAATTGGCTTCATTTATGAATTATGATGACAACCAAAGATTATTAACACCAAACAAGATTTTAGTATGATTAAGGAATGAGTTACAAATAAAGTAAAAACTATGTTCACATAGGGTTGAGTAATTAATAACAAAAGGGAGTAATTTCATACTACCACTTTTGCATTACACAGTAGTAAGTACAATAGTACATGCATAAATGAGGCAAAACTGAAGCGTTATGAGGAAGTCTTTAAATCAAAAAAACTTTGCTTTCGGCGTGACTAAAACAGGCCCAAAGACAGTACAAAAAAAAAGAGAGAGTGGTGACTGAAAGAAAGACAAGTGAAAGAAAGAAATACTGAAGTTTTTAGCAAAATGGCGGCACATTTCTGACCAAAACAGTACAACTAATTTGACGTTTATACACCCCCAGCACTCACCTCACATCACCTATCACGTCATTTCAAATATTTACAAAAAGAAATTTTAAGATTAAACTACTACTGTCAAGGGTACAATCAAATTCATCCCACTTCGTCGTATGTACTAACTTTTGCGTCTCATTAAAAATCAACACCAACGACACAGCTTTCGCGCCAACGTATACGGTGTAAATAACGTCAAGGTACTGGCTTCTGCGTCTCATTATAGTTTAAAAACGCGGGGACTTTTGAAATTAAATTTAAAACATTTTGATTGATTTACTAGTAGTAGTTGATTTGATTAGATACCCTCTGCTAAAGTGGTAATGTCTTGAAAATGTAATTAAATTTGCATGCACCTTTCTTATCAATCACTCATGCATTTACTTAAACCATCACAAATCAACCAATTAATTTTAACTCAAAACATTAATTAACCAATCAACACAGTTAAAAAAATACAGTAAAAAAAATTGTATTTTTTTTATTTTTTTTACCTTGACGCCCTTTTCTGGCTTGTCCTTCCCTTCTACAGCTGTTATCCCACAGATGTGCTTCATATCTTCCAGTCCACCTATGCCTGTATCCACACATCATTAGTAATTAATTTAAATTAATTACTAATCTTAATTAACACACCTTAATAATAACTAATAACCCACTTGATTACACACAAATTAACACCATCAACAAATGTAAAGACAAGATAAGACGCGGTAAATTTAAATAAAACTCGTAAGACCGTCTTGTCCAGGTTTTCGCACACGCAGATTCCGATTAATTTAAATAAAACTCGTAAGACTGTCTTGTCCAAGTTTTCGTCGCACGGCATATTTCGATTAATTTAATTGATTATAGGTTGGAATAGTTACCTAGTAACGCCTCGGTAAATGGAGGTCCTTTGACCAAAAGTATCAGAAACTTTCTTAACAACAGTCGTATCAGACTCAACCACCGTAACAACACCGTTATTTTTCTCAGGAACCACCGCAAGCGACAAGTTTCCGCCGTTGACAGCGTTGTTAGAGGCGGCGACAACGGTGGCGGTTGTGGTGGTTGTTGCAGCGGCGGTGGCGTTGGTATAACCTTGAACCATCTCCGGCTCAATAGACTGACCGACGTACTCAGCACAGGCCAGCTGAGTCGACGCGGTGGCCCTACCTAAAACCGAACCCGAGTCGTCCACCTCGGATCCCGAGTTAGTCGAGAACGCGGTCTGAAACCCGGTCGAACTCGTCATCGCCGCCGTTTTAAGATCCTGGTGGTGGTGGTTCTGGTGGTGGTCGGGGAAGTAGTTGCGGTGGTTGTTATGGTGGTGGTGGTGGGAGTCGTAAAGGTGAGTGAGTTGGGAAGACGAGTCCTGAGTTGTTGACTCGGTTTGTTGGCTGTTATACGACGCCGTATTGTTGTTGTGATTATCACCGCCGAAAAAATCTTCAAGTTTTGGTACGGTTGAAGAAGCAGAAGAGTTATTTTCCAGTGGTTGTTGGTCCACCACATACTCCCCGTACACCCCCAATCCCATCCCTTGATTATTCTGATGCTGACTCACCTTCTGATTACCCCAATCTGCACATACACACACGTTATTAATAAAAACACGATACGAGTAATAATATTTAAAAAAAATACGCGACGGGGTATTGTAAACGTAAACGAGAAGGTAAACATTACCAGTAGTGGAGTACAAGGAGTCAAGGAAGTAATGTTGTTGTTGGGAAACGAGATGAGGAGGAGGAGAAAGCATCTGAGGGTTTTGATGATGGTGATGATGATGAGAATTTGCTAGCATTTCCATCGGAGAAAGAGAGAAAGAAAGCCAGTTACTTTGTCCTGTTGCTGCTGCTGCTGGTGCCATTTTTATTTGAAAAACTTGTAGTAGAAGCTAAGTGAGTTTATAGGAAGGAAAAAGAAAAGAGTGAGAACACGAGAAGTTTGAAAAGGGAGAAATTAATCAAAAACCCATTTTTTAAGGGAAGAGTGGTCAAAGTTAGTTTTCTTTAGGTGGTGGTGCGATATGAACGAAGAAGAAGAAGAGGAGGGAAATTAAAGAAGCATGCAAGAATAACGTTAATATGGGGATTAATGAAGAAGAAAAGTGTTGGAGAAGTTTTCCAAGAGAGAGATGAGATTAAGGAGAGAAATGGAATGTAGTGGTGGGGGGAAAGAAGAGAGAGGAGAGAGAAAGGGAAAGGGGGGATGTGGAGGATTATAAGGGGAGGAAAGAAGCGGTTTAGGGGTGCCAACCGGCGTGAAACCAGAGAGACACACTCACACACACACTACACGCACATACGCAGCATACTCTCTCTCTCCCTCTCTGCATATACGTAGTACTACCAAATTACTCCTATCCTATGCGAGAGAAAATGCATTTGGAATTTAATTATTTTCTCATTTTTTATTATTATTAATATGTTTCTCATTAAGGATGCCATTATTTAATTAATTTTTTTTTTAAATTTGATTTGAAATTTACATTTTCAAATTTTTTGTTATGTTGTTTTTTCTCCTGTTTTTAGAGACGGTCATTAGGCCGCATATGACAAGGTTTAGCTAACTAACATACATTGTACTAGTATTTAGTTTCGATTATCGTGTTTGGTTTGGTGGAGGTCTTACTCCTACTACCGGCTTACTTGATGTAACTGGGTTGTAATTTGTAATTAAATGACTATATGGGATTTTCCTACTACGACTTTACTTGTCGTGAAATATGCATATGTTTTAGCTATTGTTTCACAAATATGTAATTTGGATTTCTGTTATGGATAGGTATCAGGTGAAAACGAGAGTTTGTTTACGGTCAACTAATAACTCCACCGCTCTAGTTCCAATCATTATTAGTTCTTATCGTTGCATAATATTATGATCATGTTCACATGCAACGTTCTGGATTTGACTTTAACCACGTAACGGTAATGGCTGTTATGGAAATAAATGTTAGGCGTCGTTGATTTGAAGGTTTTACAGACATTGGTCAAACAAAAAATTATAAAGGTTTATATGTCGTGAAATGATAGTAAGAATTGAAGTTACATCCTGACAAGTACACGTACGACGATCTCTCATCCGGTGTATCGCGATTTCACGAGTCTAGCTAAATATGACCAAATCAAGTACATTCAGTCTTTCTTTTGTCGCGAATTTGGATTAAGCACACGATCAAAACATACGAAGCTAACTTGCTCAGGGCTTCGTATAATTGTATGGACTGTGGAGTAATATTAAGGGTCATAATCCCACGACAAAATTGGAGCAAAGGGGTAAAGTATACGAAGTACGAAACGAGGAGGCACCTTTTCACAAAAAAAGGGGGGTAGAAACAAGGTTACGGTAATCGGAGAAAAAATTGATCTACTAATTATCCGGCCATAGTTAATCCTATAATTAAATACATATTAGTATGATACATTACCTTTAAGCATTGTTTCTTGCGGTTAATACAATTTACCTCGTCATCATTAGAGGCAATTAAACTTATAAATAGACACCAGATACATATACGGAGTATGGATTATTAGTTAATATCCGAAAAACATTAATTAAAAGTCGATATTTAAATAATCGGTTTAATCAAATGAAAGGGAAGGAGTAACTGAGTCGTAACTAAACAAACATTTCATATTCACATTTGGCTCTAATCTCTCAAACCATCACCTTTTGGAAACTAATAATTCTTCAGTGAATAAAGCAATCTGATGCTTTTAAATTAAGATGAAAATTTACGACAAACACTTGGCTCTCATGCAGCCTTTTCTGCAGGTCCAATAATATTATTTCCTTTCACCAAATATTATTGTTTTAAATCTTATTATTTATCTGATCTGTCTTTTTGCAAAACTTATCCACAGTCAAGATTCAAATGAGAAAGCAAGCAAGAGTAATAGCTAGAGAAAAAGAAGTGTAAATTTTAAGCAGCTGAGAAATCAGCATGCAAGTGTTTTTGGAGTCATCAACAAGTCCACACTGTTAGGCCTGAAACTCTCTGATTAGCTTCTGAAACAATAATACCTTGAGGATTATAACAACTCATACACAAGAAAACTGTCCCTTTTTGACTTGCCCTTTTTCTGCCCAAATGTAGTACATACACAAATATAGGTCATTGAATGATACTACTTTCCTACGTTCATACTCGCTCATAGGTATCGTCTCGGATATGACGAGTCTTTTAACTTTTGAAAGCCGTTAAAAATTTTAACCTCTTCTACGTTGGTATTGTTTGCGAAATGTACTACTTCTACTAAATTAGTAAGGATTATCTGTCCCATTATATGTCTCCCTCTGTGTATCAAGCCAATTAGGTTTCAGGATTTCAACATATAAATAATTAAAATTTATTTTATTTTGGTAATATTTATGTTGTCTGAACTCTTATTGGCTTTATACACAAAGTCGGCCAAACATATAATGGGGCAAATTATCTTCAGATCATCGGACTATGACCTCAAAATACACAAATTATAATACTTACATAAACGATTAATGAGAACACTGGCAGTGGCCGGGTAACTAATGAAATTGTGATCACATGATTTGTTTTACCATTAATTAGCAGCAATCCTTGACGGTCGGTGGTGGTGGTGGTAATAAGTAATTTGATTAATCTTGTGGTTAAAGCTTGTTTATTAACCCATAAAGAAAAAATAAGTAGCTGCCAAAGTTCAGAGACGACATACACATACAATAATTAAGCAGAGAAGTGTTACTGAGATACAGAGAATTGAAGGTAATCATGTTTGACAGAATAATAATAATAAAACTTGTAGATTCTTAATGTCAAACAGGTTTAGAATTAATTACAAATTTTGCAACCTACCGACCATTAAGAACTCCAAAAATGTACCTATTTTTGGAAAGAATAATACGAATAGTCGAATATCATTGAATTTGTGAACACTGGATTCTAGTCATCCTACTACACTACACACTACAGTACTGTATTCATGAAGACCAGTCAGAGCAATTAAATTAGTAACAAAATTAGCACTGTTCATATCATTAATTAGTTGACGTTACATTGATTATGTATAGTGTCCATTTAGATATTTGCGTAATCAAAGTAATCAAGAGATATTTTATTTTCGTAATGAAAATTAAATTCATAACTTGTTACACACAATACAATGTTGTCGTGGGGACAAAGGGTAAAGTTCCACTAGTTTTTTGTGACGTTTTTTCTCTCATGTGCTAATTAAACACCCATCGCTAGTGCGTGTTATACTACAAGGGAAACGGAAAATAAAAACCGAAATTCAGTCTCTAAAACATAAAAACAATGGCTAAACATACAACTGTTCTCTTGTAGTGGTAGCATTTCTGACAAGACTCTTCAAATGACCCAATGTACAACATTGAGTTCATTGGCTTGTTTTCTTTACCCCTCGAGTTTTAAATTTAATAAGATAGACAAGTTAACTTTAACTTCACAAACCGACAATTTCATTTCGAATCATTTATTATATGTTATACATACTGTTTAGGTTTTATAATAGTTTAGGATTCGACGATCTTACCCGAAATAAGTACCTACTAGTATATTACTATATCCTACCCCAATTCTCTTTGGATCCATCCATTTAATTTGTTTCTCAAATTCAAAACAAAGAGAGGTAGCCCAAAATAGAACCACAGTACACGTTACTTTCATAATGGCCAAAAAATAAGGTGCGTCAGATAACCTAGGATAGCAATCACCCCTCACGTACTTTTTACTCAAGTGCAAAATAAAAAAGAAAATCCAATGCAAAATACGGTAATAATTGCCAAATTTTACCAGTTGAAGAAATTTTTTCAAAAAAATGAACTAAAAAAAACATGGGCCGGAAAATCCGGGGAAACAGTGAGCCTGGTAATCAGCATTCAGCAGCAAGGCTAGGAGAGATTGCCTTTCTAGTGAAGGACTCCCGCTTTTGAGGGTAATGAGCCCAAAAATGCGAGCCACGCAGAACCCTTATGCGTGAAACTTGTATGTGACGCACCATTTTTTTGGTTTTCATATTTCATCAGTTTTGTTCCCTCTAAACCTGCCACTACATTTGACCGTCTCTTCTGCACCTACATCTGATTGATCCCCCTAAATTTTGTTGCTTTTTGGTAAATAATTACAGTAAAAAAGTTGTAAAAATCTCGTGTGCATATGTAGATCAGATTTTCAGGTAAATTTATAGTGGTTCCTTTGGATTTCAACTGTCTAGTTTGTGCTGCTGGTTCATTTTTATTCCAAGATTGATAATTGGCCCTTTTGCTTACAAAGGAAGTTGCGACTGTTTTACCTCCTTATACCTTTCTTTTCTTCTCTTTCGGTTAGAGTGCGACTTCACTTAATTTTAGAAGCGATGTAGAGAAAATTAATAAATTAGATTAGTGTAAGGTAGAAATGTAGAATCCAAGTATCCAACGACTAAGATCGTTCCTAGGAAAGGTTAGATCGACCCCGTGATGTCCTAGTGGCACTTGGTATGCGATTTCTCTTAATGTTGTCTTAGAGTATGGAGCAGTCATAATCCGTAAGATTTCTCTTTATTATTGTAGAAATACTTTAATTTTGTAAGTAATTTTGTTATTTTAGACTCGTAATTTATAAAATATAAATTAATTTTATAACTTATTAATATACGATTGTTGTATAAAATATGTTCGTGAGAATCGTAACATTGTATAGTACGCACTTGACATTTTGTGAAAGTACTTACTATAGGTGGCACTAGTATTCTTACTTTTTTTTGGACTCAGACCGATTTGGATCAATAAATTAGTCATGATAAGGAGATTTTATGGTGATTGAGAGAAAGCACATGCATTGCGGGTTGCAGTAGAATCCAAGCTATAGAATTAACAAGATTAGAGATTAATAACCCATACGCACGCATTACACAACGCTGCCTAATCGTGCGTATCCTTACTCATGTGGCATTGCACTACACTATACGCTACGTCCATATATACACGGTTTATACTCTTATATGATAATGCAAGAAGGGTTTAATTTGGGTGATACTCTGATTAGAAGGGTAGTCATTCATCTATATATACACTCGTGTAAAAAAATGCAATGAAGTTCAAATAACATTTTTATTAGTTCTTTGATCAATTATATATGATCGTATAATCTCATTTTCTCCCAACCACATACATGCTCTAGTTATTGGGCAAAATAGAGGTGATGACAATGCAATTAACTAGCAAGTCGAGTTCAATTCGGAACATAAAACCTTTATATAAGAATAATAATGAAGTGTTTAGGACAATGGTAGAGGTCTAAAGTGTAGACACCTAAAAGTGTCTACAATCCGTAATAATTTTACTACTCACACAATTAATTTTACTACCTGAATTTTTTACTACAATTAATTTTACTATTCCGATCTCAATTTTACTACTACTAGCTCAATTTTACATTGTAGACAAATTAACTGTGTCTAAACTATAGACCTCTATCAATTTGCAAGTGTTTATTATTAATTTGTATGTAACCTATCTAACTTACGAGGTAATCCGTTGCAAACATACATCAACCCATATCATTTGAAGTGTATAGCTAATTAGCTACTCCGTATTTAATTTGGTAGGATTTATCTTTAATTAGCTTGTTATTTTGAGTGGTATAGATAGTGATATTGATGAATTACGAGCCAAAGTTAAAGAGTATATATATGTATATCAATCACAATTTGAAGTGTTATATATATTTAGAGTCGATGTAAGATCTAACTATTAAACCCAAACCTAAATCGATTAGCAGGCATCATCTATAGATAGATATTCATTACTCAAAACATTCCATGTTACGTTGCACGTCTTACCCATTTTTGGCAAGGTTATGATTAACAAAAACAAAGTAAAAGTAGCACTCAATTATACAACAAAACGGTCCAAAAATCACGATCTCCAAGTCGTCGAACATTCTCATCATCATGTACCAACAAATTAACCATTCAACAATAATATTCGACATTATCCTACGTACGATTTACTCACATACACTTGCCTCAATCTAAGTTGTCAATGTAATTCGTATTTTTTTTCTTCCTAGATTACTGTTTGATACATGAGCAATTAGCGCATGATTAATATTCGATAATGATTTGAAAAATGCTGCTAATGTGTGTCATCGTCCCTTAATTAATTAAATATCATGAGAATTTAGACAATAATGCATGCATGTACTGTTCACCATACATTGTCAGTGTTTCAAATTTAGAGTATACTTTGAAGTATAAATTAGATTAGGTCAATACAATTTCAGCAATAATAGAGATCCCATCTATATTTTACCAACCCTAAATATAATAGAATGAATGTTATTCTTATCTGAGATTATTGCTCCGTCGCTCCAAATCGGAACTAGGACATTGTTGTTTATATATAAACGGAAATTCTAAACATAATTAACCATGGTTAACATTAAAATATAATACGAATAACCTCGATTTACGTTACTAGCCGGTGACACTAAAATAATAAAATAAATTTAATTATTCTGATCCAGCTAGCGCATACATCATTGTCTAATTAAACTTGTTGTGCCTATGTGGTGTATATGATCCATTAATTAAGTGGCTATAACTCTCGTCTTTGTACCAAAAAAAAAAAAATTAAATCATTGCTCGAAAGTATTGAAATGAAGCAAATTACTAATGAAATTCGAGTGTCCTGGCCTATATATACTTTAATTCACTTCAAATTTAGACCCCCCCCCGACATTATGAATTTACGTAGGATTATAGTTTTAATCAGCTAATATCTATTGTAGTATTTTTGTACGGTTGGGATTGAATGTCGGAGACTAATCCGCGGAATAGCAGATCAGATTAAACTCTCGTCCTCACATGGCATCATATCATGGAAAAGCATGATCGGCTGTGAGTGGATAATCTTCAGAGAAATTAGGTTATCCAAATCCACCTCATCACAAGATCTTGATCAGCATTTGGTCCCCGAATAATAACGGATGTATGCATGGGTATGTGTATAATACTATATCAAACTATATATATGTTGAATCAACCGTCCGTTGACAAATTAAAGTAAATCGGATTATCGGAAAATAGTTAAGACTTGATTAATTGAATTGTTGGTGATACAAAATTAGGGTGACAATAATTATGGTTGATCGATGTCTATATAGGAGTATACTGCAAGCTAATACTCGTATTTGTTACGATTACTAAGCACAACTTCACTTCCGATAGGAGTATATTTAATTACAACGAATTGAACAAACGTAAATATCGAGTTGATTCAAGTACTCAAAGAGACTAAATTAGACGAAAGCCATTATTAATTATGTTCGTATCCAAGCCTAACTTCAATTTGTGCATGGCGTGTCCCTTGTTCTAAAGGGAATTCAAAAGCTAGCTACGTAGCTTTAATTTAGTAAGGCATGCAAGCTACACCACCTAGACCTAAGCTATTTTTAGTTTAAGTGGTTTAGGTCCCATTTTTAGGCGGTTTGGTTTAGTATTAGTCCCCTTTTCGGAGGGACATGTGACCTTAGCTTACACGTGGGTCTATGATCACCAAAGTAATTAAATAAATAACTAATTGATCATTTGGGACAAGAGGTGATTACTTAATAACTACATAATCACTGGTCACTTGATCAGTAATCTACACCTATAGCTTGTTCGTGATGATACGCATGGCTGATGGCCATGATCAAAATGAGGTTCAATTAGAATGGAAACGGTATAAAGTGGTTTGAGATTGCACTGTTAAACTTTGGACATTTGAATATGATGTTCGAGCAACACTAAACTACTTAATCGATTCGTAATTATATGCTAGATCGACTCAAATCGGTCACCATGGTAAGCTTGAACTCCTGTAGAATTGATTTGAAATTAAATTCCGTACTCCCTTTGTTCTTCATATTGTTGTAATACATGTTGAGGAGAAGAGTATGAGATGAGGGAAAAACTTATCATTCTCGTTAAATGAGTTCGGTATAAATGCATCGGGTTTTCTAACGTTGCCCAATGGGCACATGATAAGAACTCATTTCCTTCCTTACTTAAGTAAGATTCTCACTTGAAAAAACAAATTATGGGATCTCATTGATTAAATCAGGAAAATATCACTTAATTAAGGAAGGAAGTGATTTCTTATCATGTGCCCATTGGGCACACGTTAGAAAAACCGTAAATGCATAGCACTACAGTGTAAATGGTACCAACTACTTTCCTAACTTAACGAATAATATCCTACACTTAAGGTAACAAAATATTGGATATTACAACTAGATAATAGGAGATATTTACTAACCTAATTTGACTAGGTTACAATATTAACAAAGATATTATATACTAGGAAATTATCATTTCCTTATAATACATACAGTCATATGGAGTTCACACACAACTAATAAGATGCATTTGATTTATACATTTTGAGAAAATATATTCAATGTTTTAGGACCTTAATTAATATTGTCCGTCCCTTTCACACAAATAAAAGTAGATCCGCCGGAAATATATAAAAAATAAATAAATTAAAATATACACAAAGTTAATTATAATTTGGAATTTAGCAAAGAATGAAGAGAAACAAAAAGAATAATGAGGTAAGCCACATGATGATTGATCAGAAAAGAAGTGTGTACGTTGATCAAGTTGCCACCTCGCATATAGACAATGTATTAGTCATATTCATACCCACATAAGCAAATCTAATCTCACACTATCCTGCAACTCTTTGCGTTTCTTTATTAACTTTGATTCGACTATGATGATCGATCGTCGCATATTCTAGACACATAAATATATAAACATACAGCAATTAAACTATATTATAAATATAAGGACTAACTGAATTAAAATATTGGGCGGCAAAGATTGAGAGGCTTCATTATTTGGCAGAGATTTGTCAATGCATATACACTAAGATTTGAGAAAATTTGATTGTGTTTAAAGAAATTGATAATTGATGATATATACCATGCGATGATACATTATTTAGTATATACTCCGTACTATGAATATATTGTAAAGTAGAAGTATGCATTTATCTGGAATTACGTAGTTTATCGATGGCACACGTACCGGTAATGTGTTCTAACGTATGAAGAGAAGCATGCGCAACATCAATATGTCGTAAGTTTAGTGGCCTGGAGTCGGAAGTCGGCTAGTGCATTGCCTAAGGCTCGGAGTGGCCATCGACAAAGGAACACCTACATAGTGTATGTGAGTGTGAGTCTCTTTAAGAACCTTTAGTACACCTATATCACGATCACACACCTGATCTGTTAGGTTAACGATTGAAACCTGTTAAATTAGTTGATAATATATTTTAGGGTTAATACACGATACGATATGTCGAACACTGATGATTGAGGTTAAAGCTGTGATGTTCAGAAGGCTATATTTACGGAGGCATAGGACTCGTGTACTTAATAATTCCTAATCACACACAAAATGACACACAAAAACACCACCTTAAATTAGGCCTATTTGTTTAGCTTTAGGGAAGTTTGACCTTTGACCGTATAAGAAGCTGCACGTGCGGGGCATCTTTTGACCGCCCTCCCCAAATATCTCTCTCGAGAGGATCCCGGTGGACGCACGTGCAACTTCTCCGCCCGACACATTAATAACATCCCACGCTCATTAATTAACCTATCATTACTTTAATCTGTGGTTAAGTAAAAAGAAAAAAAAAATTACTAGAAAAAGTTAGGGTTAAAAATTAATTTTTACTACAGTATGTTCTCTTCTACTACGTTTTCTTCCTTTGGATTCTTGTGTGTTTATGTTTTCAAGAAACTTGTGGACGAATCCTATGGTTTATGGCCGAAATAGTGCCGTTATTTCCTTAACCATGTTCCCATTTCAATTAAAGCTTCTTTTTCTCTTTGTTCCTCACAACTTGAAGTACTCCACAGTCCACACTCCACACCTTATCATATGATTTTCACCTCCTTTGTTCCTTGGATCGTCGTAATAGTTCATCTGTCTCACTTTGTGTCACATTAATTATGTTCGTTGCGACATTTTACAGTCTTGATAACTCATCGACGTTATCTATATAACATTATTTTCTATAAGCTTACGAGAAGGGTGGTCAAGAACAAAAAACAGGGTAAAACATAAATTTGGATCGAATTAAATTCATCTACATAATCGTAGTGCACACAGTATGAGTCTCAGTCGATTCCATTTAGTTGACACGATATTGTAAGCAATTAGATTTTAATTATGCCGTTCCAATTATAATTTGTGTTTGTTTGTAAACTTTGTATCAATTTCACTTTGTAACTAATGGTTAATTTCAAATCTTAATGATCATGTCACATTACCCTGAACTCCAAATTTCCAAATATCACATACTCCCTCGTACCCAAAGAGATTTTGCTGTTTTTTTTTTACAGTTTTGAGTTGGCATGTTGTGAGCTATATATTTAGACTAAATGAATCGTTCACTTGCTTTAAAAATTAGTAAGTATTTCCTTCTGCATTGCAGTCAACCAACTCTACTTGATTTCAAGGTAAACGGGTATTTCATTTAGTTTACAAATGGTCCCCAACATGGCAACTCAAAACTGCAAAAAGAAATAGGAAAATCTATTTGGGTAGGAGTAGTATGAAAATGTTGACTATATTATTTCAAACTCACTTTTCCTCCTTGATGAAGTTATTGGGCAGTAGCTACTAGCTCAAGTCCAATTAGAACTATTGTGGGCCGGGCCTTGGTCCAAATTCGACAAAAATACTGAACTCAGCTCGTATGAACATTGGGCCTATGAAAGAGACTTAGTGTCGGCCCAAACCATCAAAATGTCGCTCAATTTAAGTCGCACTAAAGCCGTCATGCCCTGCGGACCCTTCCCCAACATAGTCCAAATTTCGGCGCAATGCACATCCAATTGATACGAGACTCGACTAGTTAATGTAAGATTATGATTCAAACCCAGGTAACTTGAGTAGTGCAATCCCAAAAGAATGTACTCGTAAAAACTATGTGCTACTTATGCCACTCATCTTAGTAATCGTACCCAATGCAACATCATTTTCACACCAATTTCGTTGAGTATCATCTAACAAGTTTCGACTTTCATTTCATGGAAATTATTCGATACATGGAGCCGAAAACTCGAAAAGCTTAAAATTGATCAATCTCGCCCGATCCTCGAATACAATCGTCAAATCATGAACTTGTTAGCATTGAGTAAGCCACAGTGGGACACTGAAGAACTTACACGGATGCTGCGATCAAAGGGGTATCGTCGTATGTATGACTCACGTTTGGCAAAAAGTTAAACATATAATAATGGAGGTGCGGGGAATCGAACCCCGTGCCTCTCGCATGCGAAGCGAGCGCTCTACCATATGAGCTACACCCCCATTGATGGTTAATTATGTCCAGAAACATAATACATACTCTTAATCTTAATTAAGCGCTAATACTATATACGAGTCTAAGACTACGATACGGTCAGTCGTAGAAAGTACTATTTAACTCTATTTAAAGGAATATACTCCGACATATTCTTGAATCTTGATTAAGAAATTGACTGATCGAGTTTTAGAATGTTTCAACTCGGGAAACGTAAAATGTCGCATAACACTACATCATATCACTGATGTTCGTATTTCAAGATTAATTAACTTATCGGGTATAGAGTACAATTGACTTATATATTTCTTGTAATAATGATCCACATGCGAAGTACAAATTTATGTAAATGGTTTGTTTGTACATGGATAATTAGTGGTTACAAACTCACAATAATTGTCGACTGATCGAAAAACCACGATTATTGCAATAATTGGCTCTAAAATTAGAATGTAGAGTATATTATAAGTTGACTTGGGGATGAAGATGGTCAATAGCGAATTAGAATCATTTCTAAAACCGTCAACTCCCACCCTTTGATCCAACAATATTCAAAGCCTCAACATAAATGATCGTGAAAGTGATCATGATGCTATAAACTTGTTCATCACTTATAATCAATTCAAGTTCAAGCTACGAGGCGTTTTATTATACAAATAACCTTGAAATGGCCTTAGCTAGCTCGCTTGAGTTGTTCAATACATGATCGACTTACTAATTTATTATCTATTCTCGTCCTTGCCACCAGTTTCTCGTTTTCAAATATATATTTTACGAAAGGTGTCATTTTAAAGATATTTTAAATACGAGTATGAAGATATCGAAACTGTCGGAGTCAGACGATACCAAAAAATTCTACTCCACGAGCAACCATCAAAGTCCAAAGGAGCCGTTGTCATGGGTTGGACCTACAATGTACAGCATGAGCCATAGAAACAAATAAAAGGCCGAAGAAGTCATACGAAAACTTATTTGGTAACAACCAAATAAACGAACACTTGATAGAAATTTCAACTCACCCAAAAAAACTCCAATAATCTTCTTTCATCATCACTCTTTTCTCCTTCTCTTCCCCTGTCTCCATCCTACGTACAATTTACAAATTAAAAAACCAAAGTTTTTTTCATACAAAAAATTCTCAACAAAAACAAAATAAAATCAACCTTTTTTTTTTTACTTAGTTTCATGTGAAAAACTAAAGTTTTTTTTTGGTATGATTTTGAAGAGTTTGTAATTAATATGGCAAAAATGGAGAAGATATATGTTGCTCTTGGAAATGAAATGCAAGAAGAAGAAGCTTTTTTGACTTTAAATTGGGTTTTAAAGAAATGGGGTTCTCATTCTCAATCTAATCATCATCGTATCTCAATTATCATCCTTTTCATCACATCTTCATCTTCACATGATTATGTTAATACCCCATGTAAGTTTTTCATTATTATTTTTTGTATGATTATTAGTAAACTACTATAATAATAATAATTATTATAGTGTATGATTGGAATATATATGTCACCTATGATTTTATATGCCGTAGTTGGAAGGTTGTATATATAGGATTGACGTTATATATGACGTTTTATGTTAGCCGACTGTACTCCTACAGCGAGTTGATATGTAAGGCTTTGTTGTTGCGATTGTCGTTGTTGTAGTTGGAAAGCTGCCTGCAAGCTCCGTGAGTGATGATAAGTTGGGAATTCTCAAGAAGTGTGAACAAGAGAAAATTGATAAGCTTCTTTCCAAATACATAGCTTTTGTTGGAAAGGTACGTGACATTTTGATGTGTATTATTATTAATGATTAATGCCTTTTGCGTAACTTTTTGAATTTGAGCCAAAATTAAGAAGTGCGTGCATCAATTAGTTTCCTACATGAAAGTTTGACGAAAAAAACAAGCATTATCGGACATTTTTACCAATTAAACGAGTTGATATTTCAGGTGAAGACAGAGGTACATAAGATTGATAAACGAGATGAAACGATTCAAAATATCGTGGTTGACTTAATTGTGGAGCATCGAATAACGAAATTGGTCATGGGTATGATCTTTATGAGATCATCTTCATGGTATGTCATATAGCTAGTGGTACACTTTCCGTCTTAATCAAGTTTCAAAAATAAATTTGTCCATAATATAATTGTTTAATTGTTGAATTTGTAATGCATAATCATCGATTAGGAGATCGAAGAGTGCAATTAGCGGGTCATTTTACGTGAATCGAAACAAGCCGGATTATTGCGAATTGTACATTTTATGCCGAGGGAAATTAGTGATTTTGAAGGAAGAAAATGATGAAGCGCACGTAGAGGATGAGCAAGGGGTAGTTGTGGCAAAATTAAAGCAAAGAGGAAGTTTAAAAGGTTGGCTAGGGAAAATGTTACACCATGGCCATGGGAAATCCCCAATTTGCCCTTCATCACGGTCGTCGACCGGTACCACAGACTCCGATTCTCCGGTGTCAAGGAATAGCAATCAATGGGAAAACTATGAGCACGAAATCGAGGATTATTTGATGGAGCTGTTAGGGTCAAAATCAAGGAAAGGTAAAAAAATTGTGGAGCAACGACACGAGTTAAGTGTTAAAAATCCAAGTGAGTTGGACGTTCATAATCGTGTAGAGGTACGCGTTTTATCTACCAAATCCCACTTTTTTGTTACCAAAAAAAAAAAAACAAAAAAAAAAAATCTCAACTACATATTATACTTCTTAATTCTTACTAAACTTAATTGCATATTATTGGCTTATATTAAGGGAGTAGTTGCGCAAGGATAATGCCTCTTTTTAGTTGGCATAGATCATCATTTTCAGCCTTTTGTTCTCATGCTCTTAGCTTTGCCACTTCTTTTTGACTTTGGAGCGTCATAAACTCATAACATGTAACCGTGACGAATATGCTAATGTCACTAGATATTCCTAGGATGTTGATATTTGTTGATCAATAACGTGTTATAACATTAACTGTCATCTAGTTGAGATAAAGTCATTGAGATGCGATATTATAATTTGAATTCCAAAATCGTTAACAAAAACGACTGTTGAAAATTCCAGGATAGTATCATTAGAAACAGAATCAAAGCTCTGAAAAAGGATTTACAAGGAACGAGGCAGATGATCCAATTGAACAAAAATGACACAAAGGCTGAAATAGAAAAGCAAGCCAAAGCTTCATGGGCTATTTGTTTGTGCAATCACCGGGTAACTTCTTACACACGTTTGTCTCTCAATATATCAAATTACATTTCATTGTACGTTGTTGCTGAAGTACTTGTACTTGTATGTTAGACTGAGGAACTTGAAGCTCATATAACCGAAGAGATTGCAGCACGACACGACATAACCAAAGAAATCGACAACACGAAAGAGCAGCTCTACGAGATCCTGACTGATGTAGAAGAGAGCAAGAACAGACTAACCTCGCTGCTTGAGCTCCAGTCTGAGCTCTCGAGCAAGCTCCAGGTCTCGTCACTAGCAAAGCTGGGAGCCGAGGCTCAGCTAGAGCACACGACAACAGCAAGAGTCGAGTTAATTAGAGAAATCGAGGAACTGAGGAGGCAGAAGGATATTTTACAACGAAGAGTCGAGTTTTGCAAAGAAAAAGATGCAATTGAAATGGCTACTAGGATAAGTTGTAATCAGTCGAGTTGCAGTTACAGGGAGTTCAGTGCAGAGGAGATCAGGATGGCTACTGATAACTTTGCCAAGTACAGGAGATTGACCTGCGGAAGGGATTGGACCGGTGTTTACAAAGGCAGGATCAACCGGGTATCTGTCGCAATCAAGGTCCTTGATCCTGATGTTGATTTGTCACCAGAGATGTTCCAAGCTAAGGTAAATCAACCCGCTGTTGCTGATCTTCGACTTAGTGCTGAATACATGACAATTAGTTAGTGCATTAGCTGTACACAGATCTGTAACGTAACAGACTGATGTATTATGCTGCAGAGAACCTGTTTACTGTTATCTGAACTTCAGTGTATCTGCACTCTGCAAAATGACAATATTTGTCGTCTGTATAACAGTTGACAGCTTGATGCAGGTCAATCTCCTAGCAAGAATTCGGCATCCACACATCACATCATTCGTGGGCTTCTGTTCAGAACTCAAATGTTTAGTTTTTGAGCATATGCACAACGGTAGTCTGAGGGATATACTATTCTCAAGAACGAAAAGTAGGACACTGCAATGGCATCACAGAATCCAGATTGCAGACCAAGTCAGCATAGGTCTGGGTTTCCTCCACCAAGTACATCCCAGGGCTATAGTCTATGGTGGTTTTGATCCTTCCTGCGTCTTCCTAGACCAGAACTTAGTTACAAAAATCCATCCTTTCGGGCTAACATCATGCTGTAATGAGGAGGATGAGCAAGCTGATGTGGTTGCCTTCGGAAACTTACTGCTTCAGCTCCTTATAGGGAGGACCTGGGCTGTGCTTGATTGCAAGGCAATGGTGATTGACAAACAGGCAATCCTTGAAGCATTGGATGACAGTGCTGGTGACTGGCCTTTGAACTTGGCTGAAGACATTATCGGGCTAGCCATGAAATGTCGGTCTGTAGTCATGGAGCCTGATATTACTCTGACAATGTCTTCAGTGACTAGAAGAATGAAGAAACTGAAGAAGAAGGCTGATGATATAATTACTAAGAGAGAGGATCATATTGGAGCTGAAGATAGCTTATGCTGTGCAGAGGAGTCAACAAATGTTCCTGCCATTTTCATCTGCCCCATATTTAAGGTATGTTTGACAGTCCATACTTCTCAGCTCCTAAACGATACCACACACAGCCTCAAAGGAACCTCGTCCTTGGCAGCTCGCGAAATTCCTGAAACTCAAACATATATGATTATCAACTAGGCTAACTTAAGAATGCATATGTGAGCTGGTACTCATAACTAGGGTTTGAAACGTCTGAAACATCAGTGCCCTTGTGGCTTTCTTTAAATTGAGACATGAAAGATTTCTGGGCAAATTTAAGAGGCCGATATATATTTTTCTGGAATTTGCAGGTAGTAATGGACAATCCACACATTGCAGCAGATGGTCACTCATACGAGTTGGAGGCTATAGAAGAGTGGCTGCGGATGGGCCACATTACATCTCCTGTGACAAACCAGAAGCTCAAGCATAAGCATCTCATCCCAAACAAAAATCTGCGCTTTCTTATTGAAGATTGGCGCAGTAGAACATCCTAATATCTTAGCCAACTTACAGTTTAGACAAGTAAGTTTAAAGCTAAGTAGTACCAGTATTTGTATGGTTTGTACTTTGATATTGAAATTCCGATCTGCATAATGTAGAATGGAGAATGTGTCCAGAAAAGCATTGTGTGGAAATTAGTTGAAATTAGTTGCTCTGGACGGATTGAATTAAACCATTGCCAAATTGGCAAAGGGAAGGTCAAAGAACATAAATTCACTGACATTTCAGCGTAAAACCAACTAGCAGTAGACGTAACCACTAAATTTATGAGAAAGTCTCAATGTATATCCATATACATTTCTAAATGTATATCCCTAATTTTTTATCCACATGTCCCACCATATTCCAATTCTCTCTTCTCAATCTTACCACATAAAAATACAAAACATACCCATACTACCCTCCATATGTGTTTAGTAATGTATATCACATATACAAATAGCCTTACTCTAAATTTATAGTACTAGGTTCGTTTTCTCCAATGTTGATGTGTGACTCTTATAATCATGTATGTTTCTATGCCAATGACACTTTCTCATTTGATACAATACTAATGTTAAGTGTAGGTGGTTATACAAAATGCTAAACAATTGTTGGTTAAAAAAGGTAGGTATTTTGTTAGGAAAAGAAAAAGCGACTGGCTCAATGCTAAACAAATCAACATACTAAAAAGATTGTTTCAGACGGCATGTGTCGTTTTCAAGCTTATAATCTTATATTTCAAAACTCCATATAAGTCGGAGGTTATCATTGAGATTAGCATAAGAGTGGATTCACTCAATCATCCACTAACTCCTGAGAATATTAAGAGTAGGTTTGTTAGACCAAACTTCTTCATCACACCAAAAGATAGAGGAAAAATGTTAAAGGTTCAGGAAGAAAGACCAGGAGAAGGGAATGCTGATCTCTTCAGTCCATACAAGGTAGGGAAACTACAGTTGTCGCACCGGGTTGTTATGGCGCCTATGACACGGTGTAGGGCATTGGGTAGCATACCAAATGAAGCCATGGTTCAATATTACTCTCAACGCGCTACTGAGGGTGGTCTCCTCATTTCTGAGGGAGTTTTTACATCACCTACTGCAGCCGGGTAATGTTTCTATTACCCTCGCTCCTTTACTGCATGGTTCATGTGATACCTTCAAAATCCAAGGTTGTTTTATTGCCTTAAACCCCATGTCATAGCAAAACTTGGGTTACAGTAGACTCAATAGACCAGGTTAAGCTTCAATAGTATAAGGTCTGAATCGTAACTTTGTGTAGAACGGTTGTACCTAATAGCTTCACCACTGAAAATTGAGAAAAGATTGGCTTAAGAATTTAATACTAACCATCTCCTTTTTCAGGTACCCACACTGTGCAGGAATTTACCTTGAGGAACACATAGAGGCATGGAAGAAAGTCACCAGTGCTGTTCATGCCAAAGGGGCCTTCATTTTCTGTCAGTTGTGGCATGTAGGACGGGCCTCACACATCGGTAAGAACTGTCCAACTCTGCGTTAAATGTGTTCAGTTCTCGTTAGTTTGATAGTTAGCCTACCTAATATATTCTAATTGTGTTGTAGCATATCAACCTGAGGGAAAAGCACCAATATCCTCAACAAATGAGCCTATATCAGACAGATGGAAAGTACTGTTACCTGATGGATCACTTACTGATTACTCACGGCCACGAGCTTTAGCTTCTTCAGAGATCCAAGACCTGATTGAGGAGCATCGTCAAGCAGCCATAAAATCTGTTCGAGCAGGGTTTGATGGAGTAGAGATACATGCAGCCTATGGATTCCTCACTGACCAATTCTTGAAGGATGGGATTAATGATAGGACGGACGAGTATGGGGGGTCCCTTGAGAATCGGTGCAGATTCTTGATGGAAATTGTCAAAGCTGTGGCTGGAGCCATTGGAATGGAGAAAGTGGCCGTGAAAATATCCCCGACATTGTACCACCAAGGTGCCCATGATTCAGACCCACTAGCCTTGGGGTTAGCTGTGGTGGAAAGACTTAATAAGCTGCAGGAAGAAGTAGGGCATAAGCTGTCTCATCTTCAAATTCAAGCAGGAACACTTGAACATGGCATCAGCAAAGGCGAAGCTGAGATACTGAGAAAAATCAGAGATGCTTACCAGGGAAACTTTATGATCAGTGGAGGGTTCAACAGAGAACTAGGGATGAAGGCCATTTCTGAGGGCGATACTGATCTGATCGCTTATGCTCGAATTTTCATCTCAAACCCTGATTTGGTCCACCGGTTCAAGGTCAGTGCTCCATTGACCCAGTATGATGAGACCACTTTCTATACTCAAGATCCTGTTGTGGGTTACACAGATTACCCCTTCTTGGATGCAAATAGTGAACCTTGATTGGCGTTGTCAACTCGCTACACTGGTACTCTCATGACCGTCTTGTTCCTGCTAAGAACATAAGCAACTCTTACTCAGTACTGTCATGAGAGTCGGAATAAGAACAAGAATCCTGTGCAATAGTATTGTAAATGGACGTACAATACAACCTATAGGGGACACAAGTAAAATTGCAGCTTTTACAGCGAGTATGTAACATTCCAATGTAGATCAAAACTAGTCTTTTAATTGCGTTAAGTCAACCTTAAATCATGTTTTGGCTGCTCTAAAATGTGCATGATCCCATAATTGGCTAATGCATGAAACCTTTCCTCAATTGCATGCATGTTTTCAAAAATATTAATGTACAAACCAGAAGATTTAAGCATTCCATCTCAACAAAAATCTGCGTCTTCTGGTTGAAGATTGGCACAGTGGCACATCTTAGCACCTTAGATAACTAAGCTAACGTAGCACAATGAGACTAGAAAGAATATGTATCATGTAGAGTGTAGACACAATCGACGTAAAACCGACTCAAGGACTAACCTACACAGAGTTGTTTTCGTCAGTTACGGACTCCTTTAATCCAAATAAGTATTGTCAATGTGACTACCTAGGTCCGCCCGCAAAGGAAAGGTAAGGTGCACAAATACACACACTGCCTTTGTATTGATAGAACCTACTTTTGTCTTAATGAGATAAAAGGATGGGAATAGTCTTTGTCAAGCTTTAACATAGCTCCTGAAGATATTAAGAGCACATGGTTGGGCCAACTTTTCTGTCACAATTTCTTCCTTGCCACAAAAAGAAGTGGGTGAAATGGAAAAGGCTAAGGAAGAAAGAGGAGAGGAGAACAATGGTCTATTAAGTCCGTACAAGGTGGGGAAGCTGCAGCTGTCGCACAGGGTCGTTATGGCGCCCACGACTCGATGTAGGGCGTTGGGTGGCATGCCAAACCAAGCCATGGTTCAATATTACTCTCAGCGCGCCACTAAGGGTGGTCTTCTCATCGCCGAAGGAACTTACACATCTCCTAAGGCTGCTGGGTAATGTTTTTATTTCCTCCCTTTTATACAAGGTTGTGCTATAATATCTCAGTGCTCATACTTGACACCCAAAGATTTATGGCAAAAACTATGGCTTAATGTATACGATTGTAGAAAAGTACTAGTAGTAAGTCGATTCAAGAACTCTTTCCTGATCCCAGGGTCGGGATCGGACTTCCTCACAGGAAAAAAAGGTCCACAGTCAGACTCCGGTTTGCCAAGAACTAGAGGAGGGACAATGAGATGCTCTGAGTGATGCAGGCAATGGCTAGTCTTAGATATCCTAATAGAACCAAAATTTTCAATTTCTCCTACTCACCAAAATTAGAAAGCTAGCCCAATCCATAAGCATGTGCAAGCTATTCCGACCCCAAATAGTCCTGTTAAAGAGATTCACGCAACATAAGTCTGAGCTAAACCCTTGCTCATTATATACAGAAGTACAGAACCAGTAATGGCAGTTGATAGTTCAAAGAACGTTTAGAAAAAGAAAAAAAAAATGACATTGTTAGATTAGAAACTCTACTCAGCAGTCAGCATTCTGCAAAAATCTCAGTAGCATATAATGTAATGGATAATATTGGAGATTTCATTCTTCTGTGTGTCATCCGAAAACATTCTACAGGTGAAGGAGCATTCTGAATAGCACAAGGGGCTTAATAAATCAACCAATCCTTTTTGTAGGTACCCTCGCTGTCCAGGCATTTACCTTAAGGAACAAATAGAGGCATGGAAGGAAATCACTGGCGCTGTTCATGCCAAAGGGGCATTCATTTTCTGCCAGTTGTGGCATGTGGGACGTGCCTCGCACATTGGTATGAGTAGGACTATTCTTCAGCTTATTTGCATCCAAAATATCACTACTTAGAAAAGAACAATACCTAGGAATTCAATTAAAAGCTCCTAGAAGTGTCTCTATTAGTTTGTTTTCAAGGAAGCATAACCGACCTTAGTTTTCATTTGGGAAGTAACAAGTTCAGAGTATCTTACAAGTTTTGGTACCTGAATACCTGATGCCTTTAACTTGTCTTGTATTGTAGAGTATCAACCTGGAGGAAGTGCACCAATATCTTCAACAAATGAGCCTATATCAAGCAGGTGGAAAGCAACTTTACCTGACGGATCACTTGAGGACTATTCACATCCGCGAGCTTTAGCTTCTTCAGAGATCTCAGACCTGATTGAAGAGTACCGTCAAGCAGCCATAAATTCTGTTCAAGCAGGGTTTGACGGAGTTGAAATACATGCAGCCTACGGCTACCTTATTGACCAGTTCTTGAAGGATGGGATCAATTTTAGAGAAGACGAGTATGGTGGGTCACTTGAGAATCGATGCAAATTCTTGATGCAAATTGTCAATGCTGTGGCTGGAGCCATAGGAGTGGAGAGAACTTCAGTGAAAATATCACCGACTATGTACCACCAAGATGCCCATGATTCAGACCCCCTTGCCTTAGGCTTCGCGGTGGTGGAAAGACTTAATAAATTGCAGGAAAAGCTTGGGTGTGAGTTGGCCTACCTCCAAATTCAAGCAGGAACGCTTGCACAAGGCATCAGTAAGAGCGAAGCTGAGTTACTGAGAAAATTAAGGGATGCATACCAGGGAAAATTCATGATCAGTGGAGGGTTCAACAGAGAACTGGGGATGAGAGTTATTACTGAGGGCGATGCTGATTTGGTTGCTTATGCTCGATTTTTCATCTCCAATCCTGATTTGGTCCAGCGGTTCAAGGTCAATGCACCATTGACTCAGTACGATGAAGCTACGTTCTACAGTCATGATCTTGTGGTTGGTTACACTGATTACCCTTCTTGGATACCTATAGTGAACCCTGAATAATAGCAGAGCAGCTTGGTTACACTTTTACTGCCGTTCTTGCCTCGTTCCTGATCAAAAACAAGCAGGTTGTACGCAATAATTGACACTGATAAGAACAAAAATTGAAATTGATGTAAAAATGTACAATGATACAAGGATATGAGTAAAACTGCTGCTTTCATTGATGACTGAACCGTGACTAAGGTTACAATGTAGATCAAAATTGCTCTTTAAACTGACTCGGACACTAGTTCTCAACTCAAATTTTCCTACCTATCTATAAGAGATTTTGCACTCATTCCTTTATCACCTTTAATGTGTATGATACGTGAGCTGTAGTCCCTGATAAGTTGATCTATCACAACTCTAACACAGGGATCCTAAACAGGCCAGAGAAGCAACCTTCTCTCAGTGCAGCCGCAACCACGAGAATCCGCAAGTTAAGAGACTAAGGCTAACATAGAGCTACTGCGTGAAGCCTCAGCTGAGGTCCAACATCTCCAACAACAATAACAAAAGGCTCTGTGCCAAAAATGATTTTCAGCCAGCTGGTTATGCCAAGAACCAAAAGCTGAAAAATCATATACCAAGACACCTTGCCCAACAACAAGCACGCACCACTCCACTAGGCAACCTGTAATTAGCTTGAGAAGCATCATCCCTAGCCAAATCTTCAGAAGTTGACCACTTGAACACCCCACGTTCCTGCCTGCTTCCGGGTACAGTATTGTCAAGCACAAGTGCAATCAGGAAACTTACGACCATGTTCATAGACAAGAGACCATTGACTGCAAAATCAAGCTGGAATCACATCAGAGGAAGAAGGAATCAGCTTACTAAATAAGGTCAAAATATGAACAAAATGAACAAGCAAGAGTAAGATAACAAAACCTCATAAAAGACACATTTATTCCTTAGAATTTTATGCTAAAATTTATAAGATTAGAAGTCACTGATATGCCCTACCATCTCCACATTCCCCGAAGCAAAGGACGGTCATAAATACACACGAGAATTCAGACAGGTCATTGATACAAGGAAACGCCACCTCATCTTCATCTTCTTTACCCCAGTGCCTTAAAGGCTCCCGCCATAAAGCGAGGTAGGGGGGGTCAGATGTACGCAAGCCTTACCCCTACTGAAACATAGAGAGGCTGCGCACTCATAATAAGGAAATAGAGTCCATTTTACCAGAATCAATTGGCAACAAGAGGAATTCCTTATAATAATGACCTTATAAGAGCCCATTAAGATTTTTTTTAAATTCCATATAATTTGTCAAGGTCAAACTCATAATAAGGAGTCCATTTTACCAGAATCAATTGGCAACAAGAGGAATTCCTCACTGCCTTATATATCATCAATCCTCTAATACTCCGTATCTTAAAGAAAAAAAAGTCATGAAGTCTCTTCTTATCTATCGTTATAAGACTCTCACATGAGAACATATATAGCGAGGTGCTCATCAAGAGGCATCTATACAACTTGGATTCCCAGCATGATAATGGTAGTTCTATGCCAAATCAAATCATTTAAGTGACGAATCTTCACCAATAAAAAATAAAACTTGCTATCAATTGTGAAGACAATTACTCTCTATTCACTAACTTTACAGCTGTAAAAGTTACTTACTTGTGTGTTGCCGGAGCGAATAGGACCACTTGATGCTGCTGCATATGGAATCAAATAACCGGGAAGAATTAAGCTGATCTCAGGTTGAAACTGCTGGATATAAGCAGGAACAGACAAACCAAGAAACAAGGAAGCACCAACAATGCCCATGTTTCTGAAACTAGATGACCGTGTATACTGCAAATTTAATAGACCAAGTGCTACTGTCAGAGCCCAAATGAAGCACAGTACGGAAGCAGCAAGTGCTTGTGGTATGGAAGCAATGATACCGCCCACTTTCCCTGCAAACAGAAATTGTAGTTAATATACCTACTAGGATACAGTTCAATTGTTAAGATTTTGCATACATGAGCTAATAGTGAATCAAGTTTGAAAGTATCATTGCCTGTTCAATAGTGATGATTCTGGTCAGTATACATCTAGAACTTGCAATCTTAACTAATTACATCCCTGGCAGGTTGGCTCAAGCAACGGATGCCATCCATTTTGCACGCTGATTTTATAGGGATCCTATTCCTCTGGCAAGAGGAAAAGGAATAGCCAAAAGAGTTTGCATCTATATATGAGTTTTAACACATTGATGGAAGACATCCCCCAATGAAGTGAAGCATTGTGTAATGTTTAAGTCCTCCCCCCTCTACCCTTCATAACAAGTGACAAAGAAAGAAGCTTTCTCAAAATAGATATTCAGCCACTTGATGATATAAAAAATTTCCAATTAGAAAAAATGAGGAAAGAAAAACAGTAGTTACCAATAAAAGATAAAAGGATTAACAAGACAGCCCCAAGCTGAACAGCCCTTCTGTTTGCAACCTCGGTTATACTGATTGTGTGCACATTTTCTGTTAGAGTCGTTGATCCAGTTCCAGTACCCCAAAGTCCAGCAAGCAAACTGCAAAAGCCTTCCACCCCAATTCCTCTAGTTATAATTCCTGGTGAGGGAGGCCTGGAGTTCACTCGTAGTGATGCAGAGTAATATGTCCCAACCTGCTAAATATCAGGTTTTCACCATCATGTTGTAAACGATACAGAAAAACATTCTAAAGTGCTAAGTGGTAACTGAATGATTAATGGGTCATTAGTAACGACTGGAACTTTTCCACAGAAAATAAATTTCTTAAAGCGCTAACTGGACAACAGAGAAACTATTCATGCACAAAGAAGATAAACGAAATCTTTCTATGTAAGCTCCAATAGCCCTATGCAAGTACAGATGAATCCTTTAAAAGATGGATGACCTACCGAATCTGCTGATGCAACAAGAGACACAATGATCATGATCATAGAAGTCCTGAAGCGGAAGATAGGAATACCCCACTGTAGAGGGTATGGAATTCTGAACCAAGCAGAAGTCCTCCATGCATTTGAAACATCTGTCCGGCAATGCTTCATGGTATAGGCACGCTGTACGCATGTATCAACCAGTATGTTGGAACTTGGTATGTTCGGGCTGCAACCCTTGAAGTTATAGGCTCCACCAATTGTCAGGAAAAAGGCATATGTCCACACAATCACGATACTTAGTGGAACCTGCATTTGTTAATGAGAATATATATCATATATTCATATACGATGAATGTTCATAAGCCTGCTGTAGACAAATTGTCAGCTAACACTTCTGCATATAAACTGTTGGGGGCAACTAAACTGGAACCGTACCGCATAGACTTGGAAAATACGATGTCCTGAAATGGATATTCCCCTAATATACTGGAAATAAGAGAGAGAAACAAAGTCAATTCTTTGTCTATATCTAAAGCCACAATAAACAAGAGCTCCAGAAGGAGAACTTAAGATTATTAAGACACGAGATTCAAAGAATCAAAGATGATAGGTAGAATCATAAATTTTCTGATTATAAGAATAAGACAGCTCACCAGGGTGAAGAAAAGAAGCAGTATTATTTGGGGTATGCTTATTTCGACACAAGTGCCAGCTTGAGGAAACCCATAGCTGAAAAATGCTAAACCTACAGCAGCAATTGTAGGAGCAACAACAACTGGGTTTATCAACCTGCAAGGGAATGTATAAAGATGTAAATTCAAAAATATTTGTTCATGAGTTTACTTTTGATGTATAGGCTCAGAGCTTCAGAGTTGATATAACAAATGAAATTTCTTAATTGTTAGATTTTTTTTTTTTTTTTTGGATAGATTGTTTGTCAAGTTTTATCTTTCCAAATAAAACCTCAGCTTTACCTTAATAGCAGAGACATAAGGCCACTGAACCCCAATATGCTCTGAAAAAGTGAACCAATTATTATAGCCCCTTGCAATTCTCTCATAATGTACCTGAATTTCTGTAGTTCATTAAAGAGTTTAAGATAGAGAAAACGGTTGTCATTCGAACTGCATATGATGTCAACTCATGAGAAATCAGTAGCAGCATTTTAGTTTCTATATATATAAACTCGAATCTTTTAGCACAAGAATACAAGATACATGAAGTTGAATTGCAGCATATTTTACAGATATAATTACTATTTTCCTAAACTTACAACTTGTAAAGTGATATATGCAAAACTCACATGATCTGCAAGGTTACGGAACTCCTCCGAATTCATGATTACTAATGCTGGGGCCAAATATACAAATGAACATCCTTGCACCAATGGAAGCCGAGTACCAAAGTAAGATTGAAGTAGTGTTGATATGCCAGATACCAGCAACATTGTAGACATCACATTTGCTGTATCCTTCTGCAATCATCAAAACAGTCTATGATTTGAACAAGTTCATTAAGGAATTCTCTACACTGCAAAGATTTCGATTAGAAGTATAATTTACGCACAGCAGGATACTTACATCCGTTCCACCCATGACTGGTACCATTATTAGAGGAATGAGTACAAGCGAACCGGAGATTGAGAGATAATGCTGGAGGCCATAATAGATAATCGGAACTGAATACAGTCAACGACATATAATAAGTCTAAAGGTCCACGAATCTAGCCAATCATAGGAAACACGAAATCCATAATTTCATATCCCTTACAGAAGATTAATTTTTCGTCAGAATATATTTTTCATTTGCAAAGAAGGGAATGGTAATGAAAGTCAGTTTCATACATTTTCAGTAAGTACCTAAGCAGTGCCTGGTAAGGTCAAGAACTCGATTTATACAAAAGCTAACCCTAGGCCATCTCCCAACAATCAGCCACATATTTTGACAGGGTCTCTTCTTCACCCTTCCTGATTCATGAACTGAAACATTCTCCGCAGTTTCAACAACTCATGACTAGTTTTCAAGTAAAGTGCTATTTAATACTAAGAAAGTAGCAGCTAAATTCAATGCATCATGCTTGTAAAGTCTGTTGACCCCTTTTCCTACTTCACAAGGTTCCTAGGATATCAAGATATGTTCCAAGTGAGTCGGTTCAGGTGATCAGTGAAAGGCAGGATATAGCATATCAGGAACGTAAAATAGATAGCTTTTTGTTTCGGCCATATCAAACAGTTTGAGATTCCCAGCATGAGCTGCAACAGAATGCTGTCAGATATGCCTAGCATATTTCACAAATTCGATCTTATGTTCTGAACCCCACATCAAAATTTGATCAGAGATCACAAGTTCACAACTCAGAACTAAATAAATTTGGCTAAGGTTCTATCCTGACTTACAATAGCTCAGCAGAATTAAATTCATGCCAAGATAATTTTTTAAATACTTCAAATTGCATAGTTTGAGCAAACATGTCATAGGCAAATTGTTAACAATACCATGAACAGTTCAATTGAGAACAAAAATGCAAGAAACTATACACACACTGACCAATGATGAGCTTAATCCAACAGTATAGAAATTTCGAGGAGCGAAAAGCCAAACAGTGGACAGCTTACTCACCTAAACCCGGGTTGTCCAAAACCCCACATTTAACCTTGAAACTCCTTGGATGCCTTAAATAATTTGGCTCTTCATCAAGATACCCATCACCAAAACCACCTTCATTCTCTCCTTCAAGCTCCTCTTTCTTGGGTTCAGAAGTAGCTCCATTACCCTCAGGAATTCCATCCTGATTCCCATTCCCACCAACACCAGCTCCCCTCTCATCAATAGTACCCAAACCCAATCCATTATCATTCCCATTCCCATTCAGGCCAGCCCTCCTTTCCCCATCTCTATTGTCATTCCTTAACCCCATACCACCATCACTACCACCACTCCTATCCAAGCCACCACTAATCGGCTCGATTTCACTGTCTCTTCCCACTCTGGTCCTGCCCAAAATTGGATCAATTTCAAACTTTGGAGACATACAATGCCCCCTCTCATCAACACCCCTTTCCAAATCATTCCCATTCCCATTCCCGCCATTTCTTCTAATATTCCTGAAAATCCCACCACTTGAACTTGAAGAAGCTGGTGCATTGGTCTCACCAGAGAACATTGAGACAAACCCAGTTCTTTTAGCCCAAGATCTCAAGTCTCTTGGATCATGGTTTCTCCTTGGACCAAAAGGGTCAACATTTCTGTTGTCATCTTCATTCTTTGGGGTTTTTGAGCTTGACCCAGTTGCCATTTTTGCTTCTTCTGAAATGGGTATTTTTTTTTTTTTACACCTTTCCTTGGAACATACTCCTATAAATTTTTCCCACTCATTTCTGGTACTTCTGTGTATATTTCAGCTAACTAAGAAAAGGATGTGTTTGGAACTGCTCAGCAGAAAGAAGGTGAGGGGAAATACTAAATGGAGAGAGGAGTAAACGTGAAGCATTCAAAAAATGAAGTGCATTGAATAGCTCAGTGAGTTGGAGAGAGAGTGTTTGACTGTTTGTTAGTAACTGTGTGAGTGAGCTGATGAGTGAAGGGCCACTCTGTGTTCTTTGGCTGTATCATAAATTCTTTGGTCAATCCACTTTTTTTATGACACTCCATTTGACAACTTTTTCTTCAGCTTTCTGCTGCTGCAAAGATACTCTCAATTGCAGCTGGATTTGTCTTTTTCAAGAGAGGCATCTACTCTCTCTGTTTCTTTACATTTTTGAAATCTCACATAGTCCGTATTCAAATCAAAAGCAAAAAAAAAAAAAAAAAAACAAGGTAAATTGAAACTACAATGTTTTAAGTTGAAAGGTCGGCTCCATAGAGGGGAAGTACCCCTCACCAAACATGTCAAAGTGATATCACGATAATTAGAAATTTAGAATCAATATTCTCACTTTGGACATACACAAGACGGTTAACAATGAATACTCATGTTAGTCAACCCTAAATCATTTTAGGAATAAGGCTTGGTTGTTGTTGTGCTATTCTCACTTTGGAACGTTTGGAATATAAAACCAAATCGTAATCCTAGCAACTACTATATGTTCTTAAAAACTCAAGTATCAAACTCATTAGGTAAACAAAAACATGATCTTGGGAACTCCGATAAGAGCAGTTTTTAAACCATGATACCACGCCTCGCAAAAGAAGAGGCGGGCTAATAAGAATTAGGGCATTCCCTTATGTTACATGGGTCTTATGACTCATTCAATCAGGAGCAACAAACATTGGTACTTAAAAGGATAGAGCTGCTACGTAGCAAAAAAAAAAAAATACTGTAGATGTTTAATAAGCTTAATCACAATGATAATGACAATTTGCGGAGTCCACAAAACAAACAAGCAGGTCCCCAAGGAACTAATTAGGATGAGAAAATTAAAAGAAAGTGACATTAAATCAATCAGATTCAGAAAATAACTTTTCAGCTTAACATGATTAGTTCAAAGAATGATTAAATTACATAACAAAACAATGCTTAAGCTTGACGTTTCTTAGTGGAAACATACATCATGCACAACCCAGAAGATGAAGCCAAGGTGCTGTGAATGCGAATCAGGTTCCACATACGTGCACACACAAAGTTTGATCTGACATCTAGAATAAACCTAAAGACGTCCAGAAGATTTCAGAAAAATCGCCCTCTCTTCTAGCAGTTTCCCTTCGTGGCAAATACGATTCTCCTCCTTCATCTTGACCGACATTAAATGCCAATATCCCATTCCCTTTTCTATCAGTTCCCATAACTATCTAACAACATCAACACTATGAAATAAGAAGACACTTCAAATAGTAATAGCAGCATGATCTCCGGTTTTGGGCATCTTTGCTTCTTTAGCCAGAACTTCACATCATCTATGGTCCTACTACCTTCAGTATGTCATGACCTCACCAAACAAGATTGTAAATGACAGGAACTCAAAAGAATAGAACAGACAAAACAAGTCGATGAGCATAGAAACAAGAAATAAGGTAGCCTTAGAAGAGTGAGGTCTCCCCAGCAGAAAACAGAGTACGACTCAAAACCAAAGGGGCAACAGTGCAGTCAAGGATCATCAGGCACCCTGCATTCTAGTCCCCCGAGACTGAGTTTAGTCAAGCCCCATTCCCGTGCCAGCCAAAATTCTGCCCTAAGCATTAAGCTCACACAAATCGAGCTGCGAAAACAGGTGAGAGTAACAGCCCAACAGTGAGCACCGACCCCCCTCTTATAGTTCAACTAAGGTTTAGAACCCTTTGCAGATCACATCATTGCTACGCTCTTCAATAACTGAATCCCAATAAAATTTCGGTCAGCTAACATGAAATGTCATAAAGAAGATCAACGTACATGCTACACTATTCAAAACGAGCAATATAAATCAAGTAGGAAAGGTCATCAAAGCTCACAACAGCGCCAAAATCAAGTGTATCTTCCATAATCCTAGTAGGATAGCAAAATAAGAGTTCTACAAACATCTTCGCACTATAATTGGTTCAATATTCATCATTACTAACAACACGTTCCAATGAATCACAATCCATATAACCAGTCAATCGAGACCATATCACAATCAATTGTACGTCCCGTGAAAGGAACCACGACACCACGTAGAAAGTAGTCATCACCATAGTCAGCCATATCTCTAATCTTAGAAGCATAGTCTAATCAACGAGCGAGTTTAGCATAGTTCTTAGTACTACGTAAAATAATCAATTACCGGAACAAACACTCACTCCAGCGTACAGTTTAAGCTCAATACTAGATTCTAATCACTCCACTACAGAGTTCAAGCTCCTACCTAACATAACCCTCTCATCAAACTAATAAAGCTTACTCCTAACGTTTCGCCTTTACTCCAGCCTCGCCTAAATCAATATACATCGAAACTTAATCTCGATTCGATCAAAGTTATAATATGACAAGCAGCAAAGAAATCAAACACCAGCTACCACATTGCACATGGATAAACCACGAATAAAATTGCAAATCTCATGTGACGTAAATTTTACGCAAAACCTTGAAATGATGATTAACGATTAAAAAACTTCTAATTTACGCAACAAAAAGCTGCATCATCTATTCATAATTCAGATTTCAGAAAACATTGCAAATTACAATTATTTATATACAAAATAGAACAAAATAAAAAAAAAAGGTAAAAAGATTAATTGGGAAAATGTTGATGAGATACCGAAGCGAGCAAGCGTGAGAGAAGGTTTTGCTGCTCCGAAAAACGTCGTTTAAGGTAAATCTCAAGTATTTCCATCACCGAAACGAAGCGTTTCATGTCTTTAAGCTGGCGGCTAAGCGCGGCTTCCCTAGCCCTAGCTCGCGCGAGCCGAGCCTCTGTGTCGGCGAGCCGGCGCCTTAGATTGTCTACTATTTCTGCGGATCTTACGGCGGCGGCGATGTTTAGCGCCGTCGTTCGCGGTGGTGTGCGGCGGTTGTGGCCTTCTCTCCGCCAATCGTCATCGTGGTGGTAGCACATCCTTAAATTTTTTTTTTTCTCTCTCCTCTTGATGGATTTTCGGAAGTTTGAGGATAAATAGACGAGTCCGAGATTTTTGCCGTTTGGTCGATTTTTCGCGTTAAACGAGTCGTT
The DNA here is from genome assembly GCA_963457585.1 of Spergularia bocconei. NCBI lineage: Eukaryota > Viridiplantae > Streptophyta > Magnoliopsida > Caryophyllales > Caryophyllaceae > Spergularia > Spergularia bocconei. The sequence continues at coordinate 649,869 of OY734945.1, read as the reverse complement.
TCGTGTTGTGTAATTGGCAAGCTCGTGTAAGTGAGACTTTGAAATAGTTGAATTGTACAATTGGTGAAAGTAGAAATCGCTACTGTATTTCGATTCGAATTCTAATTATGGAATACGGATATGAAATTCTTTCACTCAAATTTTTGGACTTTGAGAGTTATCGATTTTAAAGTTCGAGTCGTTGAAAATTGTAAGTGGATCAAAGCTCACGCATGGAAATATGGCCTCGATGATTTTAGCACTTTTCTAATTGACTTGCTTTTGATATGAGTTTTTCTTTTATTGAATCTTTACATTAATTATGGATTTCCTTGCATAAAGAAGACGAGTTCGGGATTTTTTGTCTATTTTGATATTTTCATTGTATTTGGTTGTGGAGGTTGTGTGTCGTGGAAGACGATAGAATAATGAGCTAAATTGCATGGTTGAAGAAAGCTTGAATTACAAATCGTCATTTCTATTCAAACCTTAAATTTGGCCTATACCGCTCAAATCTAAACCTTATCGATTTAGAAACAAAAAGTTTGGTTATAAAACTTATTGTCAATTCCTTTTCTTTCCTCTCATCATTAAATTAAAAAATGTTATGAAATAAGTTGGGATGTGCCAACTTGTACCTCTTTAATTTCATCTTTTACGCAAAAATGCTTATTCATGTTTTACAATTTCAATTTGTACCTCGAAATTATAGTTCGTGTCTACACATAAGACAAAGGGGAAAACGTTGTGCTAATGGCAAAATCAAACTTTGGTCACGGTGTGAACAAAAAAAACATAACTCAAGGTTACAATTTAGAATTCTAAATTAAGAATATACATCTTCTCGAAAACTCAAAACTATAGACATATAAGTTGACATTTTCCTAGATATTTTCAGTATCTTACCTCGTTTATTTCATTCTTCTAACTTTTTGTCAATTAAAAAGAAGTTTATACTAGTGTGTAACAGTGTAACATGTAAATTTTGAAATCATAGCACGAACTTACATAGTCCATATATATTATACTCCGTATATGATTACATCACACGGGCATACCGACATAGTTGCAATACAAGATCAATCCGCAAGATTATAACCTTGTAAAGTTGTAATAAACCTCAACAAAGGAAAAACAAAACCCAAAAACTCTTGTTTGGTATCGTTTTCTGTTTATAGTTTTCAGTTTTTTGTTAAAACCAAAGTCCTGTTTTTGGAAACCAGAAAAAGTGGTTTTCAGTTTTCAGTTGTCAGTTTTCATTTTTTATATGACTATTATAGAACCAAACAATTTACATTTAATTTTGTAACTTATTTAACTAAATATTTTACGCAAAAAAAAAACAAAAACTGAAAACGGCAGTGATAACGAACAAGTTCTATCAACAAAAACGCGCCACAAACATTCTTCACTACTGTGCCCCCTAAGTCACCACCAACTCCAAATCAAGTGGTCACGTAAAAGCGGTTCATCATCGAGTCGAACACTCTTGAAACTACCGAGCCACTTCTCGTAGACATTTGACAAGCACGATTGCACGAAGGCATCTTAGCTATAGTCTATAGACAAGAGTCAAGACCGACTAAGACCACGATACACAGCCCACACAAACTAAAGAAGTAAGAACTCACGCGAACCCGGTAGTACCAACCACAAAATATCTGGCATTGATTTTAGCGCGGTGGGGTTTAAACGACGGTAACCCTAACAACCAAATACAATGTCGGAGCCACCAATATTCCCGGCCAACCAAGACTCAATCAACCCATTCTCCGCCGCACACCGCTCCAACCTTCAATACGACACCGTCTTCTACTCCCTTTACCCCGACTTTTCTCTCTCCTCCTCCTCCTCCGCCTCCGCCGCCGCCACGCTTCAACAACTCCACTCCCTCCACCTCGAAATCCTCAACTTTCTCTCGCCTATCACCACCGGTTACATCTGGCAACACGAGCCTTTCTCTCTCTCCATCGTATCCTCCGCCGGAAACAACCGCGGTCTCCCTCACCTCCACGGCAAGCTCCGGTACGGCGACAACGTCGACGACGAGTGGTTCGTGGTGTCGCTTCTCTACCGCGTCTCTCTCCGCTTCCCTGACCTCTCCGTCCGCGTCTGGGACTCCGACGGCGATATCCTTCTAATTGAGGCGGCGTACCACCTCCCGCGGTGGCTCAGCCCTGACACCGCCGAGAATCGTATCTTTGTCCGCCGTAACAAGCTCCATATCGTTCCGAGGAATAAGTTTCGGGCTTGCCCTAGCTTGCAGGAGGCTCTACAGTTTTTAATTGATTCTCCTGATGTTTCGGAAGCTTCCGACGATGTTCAGTCTGTGATTAACCGCCGCATTTCTGAGTTTGAGGACAGAGGTCGGTGGAAAGTTCACCGTGCTAGGGTTAGGGTCCCGGTTTCCGTCGCTCAGGTCCGCCACTTGACTCCCTCCGTCCGTTTTATTAGGTTCTTTACGTTTCATTTGAATACACGAGAATACAGTTTTGGTAATTGTTAGAATTGTTAGTATATCAGCATTGTTAGTTCATGTTAATTATCAGGTGGAATTTCGTCGTAAACCTTAAGAACATTTTTGCCTCGCTTCTTTTGTGATTTAAGTGTAGATTGTTGAGTGTGTGAAGTTTTGTTTGTGTATAGGAGGTTATGAGATTGTTGGAGTGAGAATTGATTTATCTACAGAGTAGAATGGGAACTGTATATTAACCCAATTGCGTGAAAGGCGTTGAGGAATTTCGTTGTAGAGCTTAAAAATAATATTGCCTCGTTTACCACGAGAATGTCGTATCCTCAGTTTTGTGATTGATTTTAGTTTAGTGTGATTAGTATAGTGTTGATAAGTAGGAGGTCACGAAAAATGATGGGATTGACTGGAACTAGTTACCTGCAAAACTGTTAGATAGCCGTAGTGTCTCCGTGGTTTTCTTTTGGTGAGGTGCGGGGTGATTAGTATGAAGTTGTTTCAGTTTTGTGTGATGTGGAGAGAAGTCTAATTTAAGTTGAAGATGGTGGTTTAGTGCACAGAGCTATCTTAGTTAATCAATCTAATTCGTAATAACTACAGAAATGATGGTTGATGCTAGCCCTACTTGAGCTACTAAGCGAAAAAATTGAGTGTCAACGTAGCTGTATTCGTTCTCCCTGGTGTGTATGCTTTATACCCTTAACCCAATAAGCATACAAACTAAAAATTGGGGTGGTTAGTTATTTTGTGATGTACACCTCCCTGGTTGTTTAGAGGGTAATCCATACTTACTCGGGGACTACTTTGTTGTTGGTTTTTTAGGTTCTGAGGCAAGAGCCACCCCTTATTTCCTTGGCGGTGGATGGATTTTACAGCCGTGACATCGATACAATGAAATATGCAGCAAAGATGGAAAAGTTTTTGCCAAAGGGTAGAGAGGAGGAGCTGGTTTTAGTCTCAGTTAAGATGTCAAGGGCGATGTATGCTCAAATGATTCAACAGAAGTTTCAGGCACCTGGGTGTTATCCGATGCCGCCAATGCCACCTAAGACCGATCAGGGCACATATATGGAGGCTGAGTTGGGAATGAAGATTGTGTGTGGGTTTGAGATGATGTATCAACTCAGGAAGAAGGAAAGGGACGAAGGAAAGGGAGTTACATGGGAATCAGTTAAAGATGGCTTGGACAAGAGTGGTTACTTTGAGGGGCTGCTACCAGGCTCAAAGGAGTACAAGAGGCTACTGGAGGCTGCTGAAGAGTATTACAAGAAAAGTGCGATACATCATAGGGCCTGGTACTCTTGCGTTCTATATCATCCATTGAGATTTCTGTTGTGTTTTGATTTTGCATTACCATCTTAAAAAACATCTTGTATTTTGTTTACTTTGTCTAATTATGATTGTGTTTGAAACAGTGAAATATTAAGCGCACCTGTGAAGCGCATTGATGAGGTTCTTGCTTTACCACATACAATAGATGATTTTAGCGGTCAGCAAGTGCCTTCATCAGATGATGATTCTTGGCTCTATGGTGGTGAGGAAGAATTGAACTCTGTTCTCACTATGAGGCAAAGCGAGATGGATCAATATGAAGAAAAGAAGAAAAGGAAGCAGAAGGGGAAAGATAAGGCCAATGATGGTGATTCATCCAACCTAAATGAAAATGATATAGATTTAGGAGATATAGCAAAATCTATGAAGGCATTCATGCACAATGTATCCAGTTTCCAAGGAGCGGAAGTACCTGAAGAGAGGTTGGTCGACTTTTATCCAACTTTTTTTTTTTGTTTTCAATCATGCCTGCAATCTCAGTGGATAATTGAGAACTCATAATCTGGATCACCCGTACAAGAAAATTGCACTTTCAACCTCAAAAATAAAATAAAAATTGCACTTCCGTTTTCTCTTGTGTGTATAATATCTGATGTAAGATGCTGATTCCTAATAGTATTCAGCCACTTGAAGTATCTGTCAAGCTAGTCTAGCCTGGGTTTTTGGTCCTCTGTGCTTGGCTTGTGTAAATCCCTGACTTCTCAGTCTGATTCAATGTCACTTCATGGTCCACCTTCTAAGCTTATAGTTTGGCGTAGTTGCCAGTGTGAGTACGTCTTCTGACTTTTCACTAGAATGGTAATCTGTCCAATGAATGTTGCTCTTACTATATTTGGAGTTTAAAAGGAATCCCTCGTTAATATTGTTAAAAATTCGATGCAATAGTTGTATATTTAGGCTAGGTACTATAGATCTGGGCACACATAATTTCTGAAAATGGGCATCAAGATTTCCAAATATAATGCATCTAATTTTTCGTTCATTGAGGCTAAGTATCTAAGATCCCGTATCCCTGGTGAATGAGGCATCTAATCCTTGATCGCCAGTTTCATTACTAGTAGTCACACGCAGCCCCCTGAATTCAAAAATTAAAACTAAGATAGAAAACAAAGTTATTAATACAGAGAAATGATGGTGTACTGCATTGTTTTTAACCTTCCTGCTGTACATGTTGAGAGTTGTGATGATATCGAATGAAGAGGCTGACTGGTTATCTACTTATCTGTAGGGTGAAAACTTTGCCAAAAGTTAGAGTTGATTAGCCTAAAAGTTGATTCTTGCTGTAATTGTTTGGTGAGAATATCCTTGATTTTTCCTATGTCAGGGACCTGAAAGATGTGGATTTTGACATGGACCGTTTTATGAAAGAACTTGAAGCAGTAACAAGTATTCCTACCCATGAAGACGGCGATAGTGATGATTTTGAGGATGGATCTTTCTCTGACGTGGACTTTGGTATGTTCTAATTCTATAGCTTGTGATCTATTTGGTTCATTATATTGCGCATTTCAGAATGACTTTTGGCTTCATTACTGAGCTGATAATTAGATGATGCCTTCGGTACTCTTAGCCTGCTTTGTATTTAAGTCTTGATTTTGTCATGACGATGGAAGGAAGTATAGTGGTATTAGCTAGTTAGGTTTTTTTCGATCTTGCAAGGTAAGCAGGTCTTGGTAATTCTCGAAGCAATTCTCATTTTGGGTCATCCGTGCGCAGCCTTTCTATGTTTCAATAGGGTTAAGGCTTGCGTGCATCCGGCCCTTCCTTACCCCGCCTTATGGCGGGAGCCTTTAAGGCACTGGTGTTAAAGATGTTGTTAAGGTTCGGTGATAGACTAGAGACTGGGATGCTTTGTGGGCTTTCAATATTGTGTGTTAGGAATCCTAGTAGTTTGATAAAAGATCTCTTGACATCAACATTATGTCCTAGCATGTCCAGGATTCTAGCCTGACCATGGGATATCGTCTCCTTGTGCATTAGAGCGCATGTTCTAATTTTCTTGCTTTTTACTGGTTATAAAATCATCCAGATGAGTCAGAGGATGGGAGTGATATGGAAGAAGAGCCCGAAGAGCCAAGTAAAGAGAAGCCAGGCGTATTTATGGATGCTTATTCAGACGTTTTGAATGAAGAGTTGAACAGCAGCACTCTAAAGAAAAGCTTTGTGCGGGCTAATGATCTATCTTCGAATGATAATCAGGTGATTCCTCGACTCTTCATAGTTTGTCACTAATAGATGTGTTAATTGTGCCAGTCATTTTCTGTCAGTCCTGTCCTGCCTACAAGTTAAGATTAATATGTACAAGAATACAACTGTACCAGACTTAGATTAAGTATGTGTACACGAGTAATAAGATTTCAACACTGATTTGGTGGATCTGTTTTATACAGGCCACGTCGGGTGGTGGAGAAGAAGAGATGGACGAGGACTTCACTCCAGTCGATGTAGATGTGAACCTGGTGAAGAGCTTGCTTGATTCGTTCAATTTTCAACAAGGTCTTCCTGGTCCAGCTTCGAACTTGCTCGGTCTTATGGGCAAGCAGCTCCCACATGATAGTGATGGCCTTCACAGAGACAAAGGCAAAGGCAAAGGCAAAGCCGCCGAGTACCAGTAGTTAAAGTTAGTTACTTGGTTGTACCTTGTAAAAATGACAGGTAGATAATAGTTAAGCTGATTATGTGCAAGTTATGCAGCATACGTCGTTAATTCAGTTGTTGCCCAAAACATAAACTTGAGAATATGCCTAGTCCCAAAATGAAAAGAAAAAAGTATGGTGTGTAACAAACAACCAATAGCAATTAGTACGAGACTTTGCGTAGTTTAGTTATTTCCCCCCCTCTTTTAACACGAAAAACGACCATTGCAAGTATACTACCTATATTTATCGGACACTAGTCTAATGCGTGTTATAGTCACCAATGTCTGACATGAGTCATGGTGCGTTTGAGACAGTGAGAGTCATAGACCCAAGCATAACCTCAATGCAACATAAGTCGATTGAGAGCATCCCAAAATCGACACCCGAAAGAACACATCTACACTAAATTTGACACAGGTACACCATACACCACATGCCTATTCTGTTTCCCATTCTGGACAATTTTTCTTCCTAGTTGCGTTGGTCATATAGTACAATTATCGACCGTGTGCTTATCTAAACTAGTCGACATCCACACGACCTCACAAAGACTAGACCGCCTCCAATTCACATTCAACTATTCAACAAAATCTCCCATTTACAGTCAAACTTCTCCTCTTTCCTTCTTCAACACACAATCCAAAATTCAAAATCAATGGCGTCTAAAACAATTGATCAGCTGAAGAAGGAACTTCCGGTCAAACAAGAAACCCTCACTCTAAACGGCGACGTTCCGACCGGCCTCGTTCTCGTTGACCTCGTCAATGGCTTCTGTACCGTTGGCGCCGGCAACCTCGTTCGTACCTCTTTCTCCTCTCCTTATTCACTAATTCTTCAGCGTTACGCTTTTACTTCGCTTTACCGCCTACGTTTTTAAATTTTAACATTATTCAAGTAACTTCATTTTTTTAATTTTCCGGCGAAATTTCGAAGATTTGATCATGAATTTGAACCAAACCATATGACAAATGTTTAATTTGATCAATGTAATTGTGGAGAGTTATAATCTAGATTGTTCGGAAATAGTAGTCCGGTATTACCAGTTGAGTTAGCTGACATTCACGATTTTAAAAAATCGTATTTACTTTACGAGTTGAGTTAGCTGATTCACAGGCTCCAAGAGTGCCTGATGAACAAATTGCACAAATGGTGGAAGAATCAGCAAAACTAGCTAGGGTTTTCTGTGATAAGAATTGGCCGATTTTCGCGCTACTTGATTCTCATCATCCTGATATTCCTGAGCCGCCTTATCCTCCTCATTGTTTTGCTGGCACTCATGAATCCAGATTAGTTCCTGGTTTGTTGCCTCTCCCTTGTTATAAATGTATCTTGTTGATCACGTCTCATTTCAATGTAATTAGCCAATTAGGTCTTGTATGTAGTTGTTTAACCGCGAAAGTGTTCCATTGAGTAATTGTGTGCCGAAATTGAGCTGATTTAAACTACACTGAACTGAATTGAACTGTTTTGGACTTTGGAGAGAATGGAGCTGAACTGAATTGGATGGTAGTGGAGCTATATATTGGTATAAATCGAATTGAAATTGCGGGTTTTTTGGACAAAAAGGGCTCAAAATAGTAGCCTGACTCTCAAGTTAAATTGTTTTGATGAAGTTTTTGACCTAGGATGTGTATGTTAATGGACCAACATTTGTATGATTTTTTCGAATAAAAATTATGGTTTTTTAGATGAGTAGGGAGTAGAATGACTCTAGTGATAGTGATCTTGAGTGAAATTATTTTTGTTCAAAGTTTTCGACCTAGGATATGTATTTAAATGGGCCAACATGTGTTTGACTTTCCCGAAGTTTTCCTCCTAGAATGTGTCAAAGTACCGGCATTTCCTTATTCCTTTGGTATTTGTTGCCATTTGTATGTTTTGGATATGAGTTATATATGATATGTTGATGTTTTTCTAATTATGTTGATTTTTCGGGTTGTTGTGGGTTATAGCATTGACATGGTTGGAAGGTGAAGCGAACGTTACATTGAGGCTGAAAGATTGCATTGATGGATTCCTTGGTTCAATTGAAGAAGACGGTTCCAATGTCTTCGTCAATTGGGTGAAGAAAAATCAGCTCAAAGCTGTAAGTTAGTTGAACCCTTGCTATCCAGTTTTTTTCCTGAGTGAATGTCAAGTTTTAGCCTTGTTTCGTTGTTTAGCATAATGAAGTTATAATTGTAGGAAAGGGAGTTACTCGAATTTCTTCCCGAAACATTGCTTTTTCTTGTAATAATTGTTATATAGGCAGTTTGTATTGACAAACTTATCTGTGTGGGTGTAGGTATTGGTAGTAGGAATATGTACAGACATATGTGTATTGGATTTCGCATCTTCTACACTTTCTGCCAGAAACCGGGGTATCCTTGCTCCTCTCCAGGATGTGATTGTGTATTCTCGGGCCTGTGCTACTTATGATCTCCCTCTGCATGTTGCAGATTTCATTCAAGATGCAATAGCACATCCACAGGTAATTCTTCGACTTTTTAATTTTTCTTTGTTTTTGACTTGGATATCCCTATATCTGTACTTACCTGTTTAGTTTTCGTGTTTTTTTTATAAATGTAATTGGAAATCTCAATGTAGTAGAGACTGAAAAAGGCTGTGGTGGTGGTGTTGACATGCTTTACTGTGTGAGCTTTCATTTTTTAATATTGCTTGGATTATATTTTTTCCATCCTGCTTCAAAAGAATGGGATGTTATGTTATGCAACAAACGAGGGAAGTTGACAAGCTGAAGAGACACATTTAAGTTATCAAGATCCCAGAACTCTTCTTAGTAATGGAAACATATATCCGTTTGCAGTGTTCTTATTCTTTCTGTTTTTCTCAGCTGTCAAAAGCTATATTTTATAGAGACATTGCTGACTTATGCCTGATCTTTTCACTGCAGGACTTGATGCATCATATTGGACTATACATGGCTCAGGGAAGGGGAGCCAAAGTGGCATCAGAGGTGTTCATCCAAGAGTCCTGATTTATGATACCTGGTACCTAAATTTCCGAAATTCATACAGGCCTTCCATTTTGGTAGTGTTTGGTTTTTGGCTTACGGATAGATAGTGGTTTGAACATTTCGGTTAGTAATTTAAAGAAATTTGAGTGTGGTAGCAATCATCAGTGACGGATTTTTTGAGCATATACCGATCTTCAAATGCTAGATTGACATGAGTGATTTATGGTCAATCAATGTCCATTTGGCTTCTTTTGTTTACAAAGAATTTGATATATTTAGAGAATCAGCAGTGCTTTGCTCAATAATCATTCTCTTTTGAAACCTGAGTAATTGCAGTATGCCTGTTTATGTAAAATCAGGAAATCTCTAAAGGCTAAAAGTGTAGTATGCATAAACAAGCTAAGTGGTATTTCTTAAACTAATACCAAAAGTTTTGTAAAAATGAACAGATGATCCTATTTCCTCTGTGCAAGTCGAACAGCAAATACAAAAAAATACAGATAGAACTCCAAAAAAGTGTGTCTAAAGGCACATCAACATGATTACTCTAAGGTGCCTTGTCAGCTTTTAGATTTTGGTATTTTCGGTGCATCATTGCTGGGTGCATGCAGGAAAATATGGATTGTTTTTTCTTCTGGGGTTTGACCCCAAAAATGAATGACCTCAATGGTACTCTACCCCTGCTTGTAGATCTCATTTGATTCTCATTTTGGCTTTTTGTTCCTGACAATCCTAGTTCATCACTCAGTCTGGTGATGGTACGCTCTACTTCAACTTGGAGACTGGTTATATGATCCATACCGGCTTGCAGTTCATCTGCAACCTTGTTATTCTCTTGTTGCATGTTTGCCACTTCACCCTGGAACTTTGCAGCATTGTAGCTGGTGAATATCATGTCATCATCTTCTGCACCAGCATTCACAGCATGTCTTATTTCTTCTTGAATGTTGCACAACTGTGAAAATCTTCTCTGCAACTCTTCTTTCAGTTTTTCACTTTGCTCCAACCAGACAGTTAACTCAGTTTCTATCTCCCTTAGGTGCTTGTATATAGGCCTGATATCTGATTTCAGTGATGCGTGAGCATTTCCATGGCTACTTCCTTCTTTTGTTTCGTCCTTCTCAAGCTTAGTTAATTCTGAAAATAAATCTTGAACTCCATTCTGAAACTTTTGGATCTGACCAAATGAAACGCTGAACCTCATCCAGAAGTCCAGGTTTTCCTCTAAAATTTCATCGATGTCTGCACGTAATTTTGCTTCGACTGCTGAAATTTCCTGTTCCTCAACAGTTAGAACTCCTATATCTTCATCATCTTCAGATGGAGGTGATGGCTCATAATTTCTCACAAGGTCGTCTTTTTCTTTTGCGTTCTTAAATTCCTCCAGTCTTCTCTGCATAGCATTTAATCTCTGACGTAAAGCGTGTATCTCCTCGTCCTTCATCGCATTATAGTTCTTCAGCTCTCTAAGTTGTTCTTCAATGCCCGAGACGTCTAAATGGCTTTTCTTCTCTAATTCAACAAGCCTCTTTTTTGCTTCTTTGTAGTTTCTAAGAGTATTAGTATACTCTGCCAAAAGAACCTTTTCCTTCCCCTCTAATCCATTCATGAATAGCTGCTGCCAATCTGGTTCATCTACTTCTTTTTTAGTCTGTGTATGTCGGTTAACTGAGGAAGGCGTGTCTGACCCATCATTCGGTTCGCTCACTGATTCCCTTTGTAGAACATCTTCAAGCGTCAATGGTTCATCCTTTGGTACACTTGCTGATGCTGTTTTCTGGAAATGTTGAGTAATTTGCTCATCCGTGGGCAGAGTAGCAGGGTGTTCTTCTGCTCTATTTAATGTTTCTTTGGGTTGAATTTCTTCAGTGAAGCCCTCATTTGTAGGTAGAGTTGCAGGCTGTTGTTCAGTCCCTTGTGGATTTACTTGGTCCTCTACTGTACTGCTGACGGGTTCTTCAAGGTGAACCTCTTTAGGAGTAACTGTCTCATCTGTAGCCAGAGTTGCAGGCTGATGTTGAGTCCCTTGTGATGTTACTTGTTCCTCCTCTTTACGGCTGAAAGATTCTTCGTGTTGACCAATCACAAGAGTGATCGGTTTGGATTCATCTAGGCTAAGCTGCGTATGTACTTGTGGATCATTTGTCACAGAATCAACATTTGACTTTTGTTGAGCAGCCCCCTCTTCATCTTCATACTTAGTAAAACCTGAGGGATTCAAGTCTTCTCCTTTTATATCCTGCAATGATTCTGTCTGATCATCTGCTACTGCTGTGATCTTTCCGTTTTCTTGAGACAAACTTGATTGTTTGAACTCCTCATCAGGCTTCACATCATGCAATTTTTTTGAGATGGTATCAAGGTTAGAACGAGCTTCACTAAAATGAGTTTTGAGACTGTTATTATGCTGTTGGAAGTTGCGGTCTAGGTCATGAAGTCGTTTCAATTTATTCTCCATCTCGCTCACCTTGTCGCTCAAATCATTTTTCCCTTCTATCAGATTTGCCTTGTCATCTTCGAGGTTCTTTATGTGTGATTGAAGCTCGTCGGTCTCTGATTTTAAAGTGTGTATCAGAGCTGTTTGAGAAGAAACTGCAGTTTCAAGGTTGATCACTTTATTCACAAGCTCATCGATCTTTTCAGCCATTTCTGACACAGTGAGTGAGTTAGTGGCACCAACATCAAAATGTTCCTTAATCTTGTCTCGGAGCATCTCCAGATCCTTTGATTCTCCTAAAATTTCTGCCTCCTCTTCAAAGCTACTCCAGTCATCTTCTGCATTGAAGGAGACTCCAGTTTCAGAAACATCAGTTTGGTTCCCGTGAGCTAACTCTCCTTTGAGAGATCGTAACTTCTCACGAGCGTCCTTTATTCTTTGACGCTCTGCTCTGGCTTCTGCAGCACCTTTCTCCTGCTTCTCCTGAAGCTGAGCCAAAGTGTCCTGGCAAGATCTAATGGCTGCTTCAGCCATCAGAGTCCGAGCTTCATCATCATCTATAGCTTGGGATATTCCAAATTCATCTTGCAACTTGGATATCTTTTCTTGCATTCCTGTTATTTTTTCCTCAATATTCCAGTACTTGGCATACCCGCTTTCATACGAGCTCTTTGCAAATTCTTTCTCAGTCTGGAAGGTCAGAATCTGCTTCTGGAGCTTATCAATCTCGGTAAGGGCCTCAGATTTTGTCAGACCAGATTTAGGCACTTTGTTAGCATGACCTGCTGACTTAGGCGCAACCTTAGAAGGGCTTTTCTTAGAATTTGTCAGTGCCATGATAGCCTTAATATTTTTGGTTGGGAACTTTTGGGGAGCTTTTGGAATGTTTGGATTCGGCGGCTTCTCCATTTGAAACTTCTTTGGTACTCTTGGAGACACATAATCATCATCATCATCCATGTCATACTGGAACTGGTCTGGAAATGCAGAAGCAAGTGTGCTGTTTGCATTCTGCAGTTCCTTTGATATATGGTCATACCTTTCTGCTAATGACTGATATGCTCGGAACGATTCTTCGACAAAGCTGATCAACTCTGGCCGATGTTTGTAGTACATCTCAGCTCTCTTGGCAAAAGAATCACCATCTTGTGTAATAAGTTTAAGCACAGACTCCACCTTGTCCCCCATATCTGCAGTAATTCCACAATATCTTCATATAATTAGTTTGGTACTTCATACATTGTTCACAGCATGCATCAAACTAATTATTCTAATCATTATCAATTTTCAGGTAGGTGATATCAGAGGCACACGTTTAACATAACTGGCCAGTTTCTCTTGGGTTGATACACGTCTGAAATCGACTGGAACGTTTTAGCTGGGTACAGAAGCTTGGCAGAGGCATTTCGGTAACAAAATGATTCATTTTTCTCTATAGAAGTAAAGGAGCTAGAGCCTAGAAGGTAACACATCCAGAAATCCAAGCAATTCTTAGTAATCTGCAAACTGTAAGTTTCGGTTTGTTTACGACATACCACAATCTTACATCAGAATTTTCATTTGATATCATCCATGTTACAACTTACATTATGATCTACTTATTTCCTCTGATTATGTATAGATACTGAATATTTTGCATTGACATAATATTCACAAATCATGCATAAACATCTATGAATTGGTACGTAGCATACAATTCCAAATTATTGACAAGGTCAAATGTTTTATATGGAAATGCCATCATCAAAATTCTCTATTATCAACTTATGATCTCAACCTGGTACATGTCGATTTGCAAAGATCTCGTCGAAAGACATAATCTTTAACCAATAACAACGATAACTCGAAAACGACATCAACGATCATAACAGAATCGAAAAGGAAAGGTGAAAAAAGACATTACCAAGGAGGCTCTGTTCGAGCCATTTCGATTGTTTGGTCCTGACATGGCTTGCCCACCACCATGAATATGCATTGCTTGCTGCCCTTTGCAACATTTTCTCAGGTTTAATCTAATCTTCTTTCAAAAGATTCTGATTGATGATGATGATATTTGCAATGTATCAATGATATAATTTTTGTTTATCCTAAGTTTTGATATATATATATATGCCCTTTGACTCTCTTCCCTTTATTTTCATCCCATCTCACATTCTTTGTAAGACATGATGAGCAGAACGTGGAAACCAACCAACCAAACAAACAAACAAAAAAGCTTCAAAGAAATTTTTGCAGTGATTTTGTTGAAAGAGAGAGAGAGAAAGAATAAAATCTGAAGAGAGAATGTGCAAAAGAGTAGACACCTCCCTATAATGTGGGTTGTGGCATAGAGAAAACTTCGGTTGAATTATAGTTGGTCAAGAAGAGTATACTATACTTTGATCTATATGATCTCTCATGAAAATAATTCTCATATAAGTAGACGGCCATTTCCACTTTATAAATGTCTATTTCTATGATACATCTTTTTTTTTTCATAATTCTTTAAAATATGCTTTCGATCATCTTTTCCCCGTCTTCTGTAGCTGAGACGTCGGACTATCTAGTTTGAGTCTCGTGCTGTTTTGTACAAATACAATTGGAATTAAAGACCAAATTCATAAATAAGGAGGACGTTGTTAACCAATAAATCAAGCTTGACTTGAATGCAACCTAATACGAGTATGAAATTTATTTCAATTTTACATATTATAATTGATTAAAAAACGCAAAAGGGTAGGGATCCTAGCAATGAGGTATTACCATGTGTACGTCTTGAGTTGCCGACCAAGCCAGGGTGGCTTTTCTATGAAGAATCCTTGCTTTTCTAAGCTTTATTAGAGTTCCCTTTCCTTTTCCCATCACTTTGCTTGATCCAAAGGATAAACGTGTTCTTACATTCCCTTATACTCAAGTCCTTCTTACGTCGCCCACGGATCCTCTTCAGTTCTAAAGAGACCGGTTCCTTAATTATGTGTTTAGGCGTTCAATTAATAAATTATTTATAGCGGTAGCTATAACATCCGATGCTCGCATTAAGATAACTAGAAAATGGTAGAAATCAAGTTCCATGCCTATTGAGTGATGACAAATATCTTGTTTTTCCTTGAAAATGGGATATCTTAAGGCAACTTATAGTGTATTTTTGAAGGGAGGGGTGGCGTAACTATCAAACTATCACCTCATCATCACATAATAATTCACATGTAGAACTTTGTTTTTATACTTGGTTTTTTTTTTCATGAAAATGAGTTCCAAGTATTACATTCGCATATCTTTCTTATGCCAATCTTGTATATTTTCACCTAATACATCAAGAGATTGATGATGATCGATACGAATAAAATAGTTTAATGTTGCAATCAGAGTGTCCCTTCAAAAATTAAAAAACAAACCCATCATAATAGAAATAAGCTATTGAGATTATTATGTTAGAAAAGGTTGAGCAAGAATAACAACATATTTTCCTATTTCATCGTTTAATATACATTCATTTGCTTGTCGACTCAAACTTGTTTCTTTAGTAACATGACTAAAGTCGATGCATCATTCTAGAATATCCATATAACGTAATCGTAAAATTAGTTCGTAGAATTATTCGATTATTATTTACCGAAAAAAAAGGAAGAATTTGATTGATGAAATCATGAAGTTGAAACATTAATCATTGGTCTATGTAATGGCCGCACGTTAAAATGTGGTCCAGGAAACGACATCAAATTGCACGGGCAAACGGACGTGTGACCATATGGCCAGCCACAGCCAACCAACCAGGTACCCCCATACACCATCTCGTGTGCTTTGGAACATTCGCGATTTTATTTTTCCACTCTCTCATGTGAGTCACAATGCTTCCGAGAGCACCAAGATGAATAGAAAGTTTAAAAAGTCGCAAAATGCAACTATGCAAGTACGGAAAAGGCAAAACGTCAATTAGAGATACCATAAGCTTAATACCGAGTTCCAGAAACATGGATACTGCGTTACAGATTATTTACAATCAGCTTGTATTTACAATGACAGAAACACTAAGGACAAAGATTCAGCAGATCAGTTCAGTTTTCGACAGACAGGCTAACAGCAGTTACGATTTATAAAATGTACCTGTTGCGGCTGTTGGTAGCAGAACAATGCTGGTATTGCTGGATAAAGAAGAGTGCAGCTGATACATTATCGCAACATCATCATCGTCTTCAGTAGAAAAATCAGCATCTCCACTTTGATGTTCCATTCCACTGGTGTCCACCCTTGTTCATTTGCTTTATACATAGTATTTACATAGCAGCGTAATAGCTGTGAAGTTTTAACACGCCACAAAGAAGAACCACCTTATTCCGACACATTCAATTTGGACAGTGTGGGATTCAGAAACGCTGCAGTGAGGACAGCCACTGATCCATGACGTTCTTCCCTTCTGCAAAGTTCAAATCACAGATTAAGATAAGTCGGCAAACATGAAAGGCTTACCAATGGAGAAGTAATACGGTGAACTGTCTCACCAAAGTACCAAATAGACATTCAAGCAGTCCTCAGGAAAAAAAAAGTTATCTTTTACTTGACGATTTCAATTACTAGACATAATCCATTTGCAGAGTAGCTTAAGCACATATTCAAATACAGATACAGATAGAAAGGGTACATTCCTAAGTCGTAACTGCTGTTAGCCTGTCAGTCGAAAAGTCGGAAACTGAACTGCATGAAACAAATCAATTCATCACTCCATTCTCCACTTGCCATTTAAATCCGTCCTCTATCCACCAAAAGAAGATCTCTCATGGATGGTGTAATCACAAGGTTAAAGTAATTAGATCCTCCAGTGCCAACAGATCCGTCAACAAAGCTTACTCGTGTCAACTGCAGACACTCCAGCTACTGGTCAAGGCTAAAAGACAATCATACTCGCATAGAACATAACCACCTCAACTAAACACCTCAATTTTTTGTTACCTGAGTTTCCTGATTCAAATCCAACAATCTTGATCAACCCTTAAACAGAGGCACTCGAAAACAATCTCAAACTAGACAGCTCACCCTCATATCAGAGGCAAACAAACCAAAGAAAAATCCATCCTTTGGATTCACATCCATACTCAGTAGGTCAGTATTTCATAGTTCATACTGTGTAGAAATAAAGTAGGCTATGATACTAATTGAGAGGTTAATACTGCACATCGACATCACTATTAATTGTCGACTATCCTACGAGGATGATCCCTAAGAGTCTAACCCTATACTGATGGCAAGATAGCTTACCCTCATATCATGCAATACACAATTCAATTGAAGCAAACGTACCAAGGCGAAAACTTAGGTAAGACAGTCTTAAAGGGGTGGCTTATACTGTTCTGAGTTGAAAACTCACCCATAAAAAAACTCCAACCTAAATTTCTTCCTACTACCATTTCATTGAACATTCAGAAGGCCAACGGCATATAATTAAGCATTCATAAAAGAAATTATGCCTTTGCAATGCCAATATACTCAATATGATTACATTGACACCCATTGTAACATCATTTTACTACGAACGGACCGAAAACCACATAATTAAACATTCCAAAGGCTAACTGCATAAAAGTTAAGCATTAGTAAAGAGCTAATACCAGTGAGGTGCTCATTAGTAAGATGCTGGATAGCATTCAGAAGCTGGATATTAGGCTCCTCAACATGCCCCCTTCTATCATTCCTGTAACAAGGAACCAGGACGGCGAAACTGTCATCCGTCTCGTCGTCGCTCAAGAAATCAGGGCCATGAGGCTCCAACCATCCAATGGACCAATCAGAATCCTCAGACTCAGACCCTGATAGACAAACCCCATCACTTGGGACCAATACAACATCATGCTCCCTATCAATTTTCCTTTCTTCTCTACTATTCCACTTCTTTTTAACCTTCCTTGTAGAAGAAGACCCTACTCTTCCCCCCTTCAGTGGGAATTTAACACTCTCCGTCTCTCTTGTACCGAAACCGAAACCATAACCATGAGAATTATGCTCAGGTGAAGACCCATTTGAAGATATGTTGTGCACTCTCTCCTTCTCCTTACCGCCCCACAAGGGTAACCCCCATAATTGGAAACCATGGCATGCCATTTTCTCTCAATAAAAATGCCCCAATCAATCAATCAATCAATAATAACTCCCAAAAATTCTATCAAAGTTGCAATCTTTCTATCATTACAACCCAAAAACTTCACTGGGAAGATTCCAAGAGATCACTAAGTTGAAAAATATATGAAATTTCTACTAAAGTTGCAATCTTTCTTTCATTACAGCCCACAAAATCACACTGTAAACATCCCCTTCAAACTCAAACAGAAACCCCAATATCTGGGAAGTTGGAACTAATCACTTCAACAACAGTGACAAACAATAGGGGAAACAAAACAGGCGATTTGCTTTTTGACCAAACACAGAAGAAACCAACTGAAAATTTCAGTCACAGAATCAAAAAAAAAATTGATTTTTGGGATAAGGTCACAGAAAGAAAGGAAACCCCAATTGTGAAGAAGAAGCAACAACAAAAGACAAGAAACCAACTTCAATATTCCTCCATAAAAAAATGACCCACCATTTTTTTCTGGTACTTGTTTAACTGAAACTTTTTTCCAATTTTAGAAATATCAAAGCAATAATGGTACAAACACATGGGGGTGCAACCAACAGTAGAAGTTGCCCAATTTAGAAATAATTTGATAGATGAACATAGAAAGAACAGTTAATCTCACATATCAATAACAACAAATTAAACCTCCTCTAAATCACAACAAAAACATAATCATAGTCAATAATAATAATACCAACTAAAAAAAAAACCCAAATGATCAATGATTGTTTTAATTCCAAAAAAATAAAAGATTTAATCTCAGAAAAATTGGAGTAAAACCCAGAAATCTGAGCAACATCAGAAGGTAAACAACACCATAAAAATCAAAACTTTATGATAAAAATTTCTGAAGAAATAAAACCGAAAACTTAGCATTAGTTCATTTCTCTCTCTCTCCCTCCCTTCTGAGAGATGTCAACTGACAAATTAATTAATTGCTGTGTTATCGCAAGTTATAGACGACACCTCTTCTAATATAAAATAATTAAAAAAAATAATCTAATATTATTGGTTTGGTTTTAAAAGAATGAACCAACAGAAGCACTTGAATCTTTTTGGTTTATCCTGTTTAGATTTTTCTTTTTTATAATGTTTTTGTTGCTTGATGAACAACTCGTACTACATACGCTTTGGATGTTACTGGTTGATTTAATGTGGTAACCAAGTGTGACAACTGGTTATATAGTGTCGTAATTGTGTTCATTACTTTGCATCATCTTGATGCAACAATAGCAATTCCTATGTTATACACCTTGGGGTACTGATTTGTTATTCCGTAGATCGTATTACACCGTCCAACTCAAATTAAATTTTCGGCTTCATTTAAATACGTGAGAGAAATTCATATAAAGTAAGAATTTTATAGTGGGACGGAGGGACTAGTTGTTACTCTGTACTATCTAATTTACTCCAATAAATGAATAAATGATACATCTTCTTTTCGTTTAATTGTAAGGTGTACGGGGGCGCATGAACTAACATCAATTGATTTTAAACTTCTTCTTTTATGTATGTGTCTACTAGTAAGACAATATCAAATGAAAAATTAAGATAGCGATTCACCTACAAGTTGCGTTGTGTCATAATAGCCTTTATATTTCCCACAAAAATGATGCTTACGATATGACTAGAGACAAAAAAAAAAAACCTTTACAACTACTAAATAGGATAATTCTATACAAAAAAAAAAACCTAAATAGGATAATTGATGTAGACCAAAGAGGATTGAGGCTAATTTTGTTTTTGGATAGAATATATTTCAATCCAAACTTCAGTCACCAACAAAATCACTTTTTTTTTTTTAAGTTTGGTCATACGTGAGGAACCAGAGCAGTCCGTTCCATTTGTAAACCGTTACCGATTTGTCCAAGAAATAGAGCCCTGAACCATTATTGAAACCACCGTTTTATTCAATAACAAGCTATCAGGAATCATATTCCAACCCGATACCAAATTAACCCGAAACCGCTTTGCGAACCAAACGACCGCTCAAATCTAACACCACCAACATCCAAAGACAAGGCCCAACATCATAACATAGGACACCACGAAGCCCAAACACACACCAACATGTAACTTACGTAGTACCCAACAACTTAACTAACGGAGTAACGGCTAGTCCTAAACTGTCTCCTTCCAACGGGCAACTGATCCAAATTAAATAAACAAAAACAAAACTGTTTTTTTTTTTTTTTAAATTACCTCTTTTCCCCATTTTTTCAACGGCTATTTTTAACGAGTTTTCATATTATTCTCTTTGATTTTCTCAATCTCATTTTTTTTCCAATCAATTTTTTTTTTACCTCTCTAATAATTTTGATCCACCTACTAAAATTTTTTTTAAATAAAAATTACCCAAATTTCCCAGATTATTCTCTCTCTCCTCTGTTTCTTGGTAACTTTATACATTGGAAATTTGATCACATCGCATTTTATCTGATCTGGGTATTAATCAAATCAAATAAAAGGTTTGTAATTAATCATTTATTTTCTTTTAAATTTATATCTTAATCACCTGCAATTGTTGATAAGTTTTTCTTAATCCGATTGTTTTTTTTTTGTACCCAATTGCAAATTTTCCTGATTTATGGGTATTCAGTGAAGAATTTCATAGCTAATTATGAAAAAAAAGACAATTATATGTTGTGGGAAGATTTAATTGTGTAATTGTATGATTGAAGTTTTATTAATTTGTTATTATTTGTTGATGATTGTGATTTTGATTTGGTGGGTAAAATGTAGATAAATGGGTTCATAATTATTCTCAGGTTAATCTGTCGGAGGAAAATAAAGTTGCGTGATATAGAAGAATGGAGAAAGTGCAAGAAGAGTTAGAGGAAGCGAGGGCAGAAATAGAGAAGCTGAAATGTGAAGTAGAGTATAAAGAAAGCATCATCAAGGAGCTGAGTTCAGGAACTGACTCGGAACGAGTCGAAAGCGAAAGCGGGGATAAGTTCAGGAGATTAGAGGATGAGAAGAGGCAACTGTTGGAGTCAATTGATGTGGCGATCGAGGAGAGGAGGGATAAAGAGGAGAAGCTGAATGATCTTGTAGAAGAAGCTGAAACCCTGAAATCTGCTGTTTCTGTGCTGCAGGAAAAGTGTGCTGAGGCTGAAAAAGAGGCGAAATCTCCTAAGCAAAGAATGTGGGAAGGAGGGGGGTTGGTGCTGGAGTTAGAGGATAGGAATCGTAAACTAGAAGATGAACTTAAGTGGAAGGGAGAACAGTTTAAGCATCTTCAGGAAGCGCACGAGAAGCTTAGAGATCAGCTGAATTTGTGTAGGAGTGAGTGGGAGTCTGAGAGGGATTCGTTTGTGGATGAGATTTCGGGTTTTCAGACGAGGGTTGATGAGGAGGTAAGGAAGGGTGAAGGGTTTAGGAGTCAGTTGGTGATGTGTGAGCAGGCATTGGAGAATGAGCAAAGGGTGAGGAAGAAGCTTGAAGGGGAAGTTTCTGAGATGAGGTTGTTGCTTGAAAGAGTGACAGCTGAGGGTGGTGATGTGAATGTCGAAAGGGAATGCTCGAATGCTGAGGCAGGAGTAGGAGATGTGGATGATCTGAGGCACTCATTGCGAGTGAAAGAGTTGGAGTTTAAGGATGTTGAGTATAAAGCAAGGAAGTTGGAGGAGGAAAATCAGGAAATCTTGGCATCACTGAGGGAGCTGCAGGAAGCTCAGATTCCGAGAGCTGTACCTACTCCGTCCTCATGGGCTAAGCTGCGAGGGAAGCTCAAGTCTTTAGAGCAGACGCACAGGGAATGCGCTGCGAATATGAAGGCTAAGGAGGAGGAATGGAGGTCTCAGTCGCGAAAAATGAGTCAGGAGCTTGACCGGTGTAGCTCTAGCTTGCAGATTAAGGATACTGTCATAGGTGATCTTACAAAGGAACTAGATGATTGCAATTCTAGCCTGACAGATTTGAAAATGCAGAATGAAGAGCTGTCATTGATGTTACAGTTGATGAAATCAGAGTTTTCGGATTCTGAGCCTGATCAGAATGGTAGAGACAGTAGAGAGGGTGGTCTGGTGCAGTTGGTGGGACAGTTGGAGAAGGAACGCGAGGAGAGGATCGCTATGGAGAAGAAACTCGAAGAAGCATCAGAACGAGAAAGCAGTCTGAGAGAGG
This sequence comes from Spergularia bocconei, assembly GCA_963457585.1. Lineage (NCBI taxonomy): Eukaryota > Viridiplantae > Streptophyta > Magnoliopsida > Caryophyllales > Caryophyllaceae > Spergularia > Spergularia bocconei. The sequence goes on along the minus strand of OY734945.1, from coordinate 627,846 downwards.
AGCTGCAGGAAGTGTATGATGTTCTAGACAACATTGATTCCGAGTTGACAGACAAAACTTACCTAGGAAGTGAACTCGAGTTAGAGTTACATGACCTGAGATCAATAGCTGAACGTTTGCAAATGCAGCTCGAAGAAAGCCAGGAAACGCGCAGAGAGCTGGAAGCGTCTTTGCTAGCACAGGCAGAAGTAGAGGAGATGTTCAACAAGGAGACAGAAGAGAAGGACAGAAGAATCAGTAACCTTGAGCAGCAGATCCTGTTAATGGACCAGGAAATCAGGATAGGTGAAAATGATGATGATGTTGAATATGGCGAAGATTGCACAGAAGATGACACATCAATGCCAAGGTTCGATGCAGAAGACGACGATGATGAGCTACACCTGCACATACTTGCACGAGAACTTGAAGTAGCAATCCTTGAACATATAACTGAGGAGAGAAAACATAATCTTCGACAGGGTCTGCAGAGAAACGAAATTGGTTACGAGAACACGAGGGTAGATGGTGATGAAGAGCTTGAAGGTAGTAATGATTCGTGCAGTTCAAAGGAGAATGTAAACCAACAGAACTACAGGATGGGAAAGACAGTCGAATCCATTTTCGACGAGAGATCGCCCTTCAGAGTGCTTAACTAGGAGGAGGACTAGCCTTTGTAGGTAAACTAAACCACACTGTGATTTCTGACTGAATGAGGAATGACAGTCATTCCTGCTGACAGGTGCATTCCCATTTGGTCTACTGACAGAAGAAGATCTGACTTGATTTGTGTGATTGTATGATTTTCTTCAGTTTTTTCTTGGCCTTTTGGTTTTCTCTGTTGGGTGACTATCACGTCATTCATACACGATTTTATTTGGCTATATGATGACAGAAACGTTCATTTCAGTGTTCTTGTTTCCGATTTCTCTGCGTTTTTCACATTTCTAAACGAGGCATTGAATCAAGAGAACGTGTAACACAACTTGCCAATTCGTGTACATTACGCATAGCAAGTTATGTTCTTGTGGATCATGTTGTGGTTACCGGATGATGGGAATAACAAGTTATGTACCTGTTCCCACAACCTTAATCATTTATGTAATACCCTTGCTTGGTGGGTCACATGGCCTAATCATTTATCTTTTCATTCTTACCTTTTTTTTTTCCGGCAAATTTAAAGTGGTACTCCTGAACTATATCAGAAGGCACTTGATGCCCCTACTTTTGAAACTTGTACAATCCAGCGCCCCCGAACATTACATCTATAGGCACATAGGGAGAGAGGGAGAGAGAGAGAGTTTAGATGATTAAAGGTATTAATTTAGCCACTTAGAGTAGATTAAAAACTTTACGCTTTTATTCCGATATATTGGAAAAAGTTGAAAACTGGGAGAACCCCCATATGCAGAAAGTTAGAAACGTGGGCCTCATGTCTAAAACAGCAAATTACGGGAGGACCACGTGAATTTTCCGAATCATTTTTTTGGGTCAGAGACTCAGAGGGAGGGAGTATGTTACGGCCTCTTATCTGTAGTGCATGTTTATCGTTTGGTTCACAAACACGTATATTTTGCGATGCTTGACAAGGACCCGAGAATTTCCCGTCTATAAAACACGCAGTCGTGTCAATAATTGCTGGAGTGGTCTCTCGCGCGGTGTAGGTTCGCTTCCTCCCCCTTTTTCACTTTATTCTCTCCCTTTAACCCGGATATACTTTCTTCAACCTCTGTCCAAAATATAAATAAAAAAAATCCCCAAATTCCACAAACCCTGGAAAAATTACTCCTCGCATTTCTGGAAAACTTTCCCCCAAATTAAAGTAAGTAATACTCAATTTTTTCCTCTAATTATCGAAATTACATTAATTCGTAGCATTTCTATGTTCGTGATGATGATTAATTGACTTTTAATTTGGTAATTTCGTACTTCAATTTTTTTTTCTAGGGTTTGCGAAATTATGATTTCTGGGAAATTTGATTGATTTTGTGGCGGGAAATTAGTTCAGAAATGGCGGTCGCTGGTTCCTTGCAATTATCCTCATCGTTAGGGTTTTGCGGGAACCAAGAACGCTTCAAACAGTTCAAGGTATATTCTGATTAATTCAATGATTAATTAGTTTTGTTCATTGCTTGGTGGAGTAGAGAATTTTTCAGGAAGTGTGTTGGTTAAGTTTCTTATGATCGATTGTTGTTCTTCAGTGTGCTGGAGGAAGAGGAATTCAGTATTTTCCGGCAACTAAGCTGTCTTCTTGTGCTTCTGTATGTTTTCTAATTCCTATTGCTTTTAATTTGTTTGCTTGCCCGCTTTTCGCGCGATTTATGTACTCTTAGGATTGTGAATTAGGCGCAAGTGTGGAATTGATTATCCGTTAGTATGATATTAGAACAATAGTTAGGCGTAGTAATGAACAAAGGATTTTTTTTGGGGGCGGGGTTCATCGTTTTTACTCTTTGTATAAATTAGCATGAAATACGATGTCCCTTGGACCATTATACGTCTAGTTTTGTTACTACTTAGAAGTTATGTGATGATGAGACAAATCTTTGGATACCCTTGCATTGTAGGTTTTTTAGGGTCGTGTATAGGAAGGAATTAGCGGAATACGGTATAGAGACTGATAGTCAAGTAACATTATAACTTTGCCCTAATGTCGCTCTGGTGACTTATTCGTTGTGTTTGATTTGATGTTTGAATCATGGTGAGATCTGAAGGTCTGGTTAAGCGGATTACCTATTAGCTACTTTTCTCTGTTAAACTAGGTTCCCTGTGAGCCATAGCTTTACCTCACGTTTTGTGAAATTTAGTTATTGATTGTGTAAATTTCTTATAACAGAGACAAGATTTTTGGGGTCACCGTTTATCCGCAAGTGTTAATAGACCGCTGTGTACCCTACCTTACCCCAGTCTTCTAAGATGCAATTCTTTTCTACCTATTGGGCAAAATGTTGTGATCCCTGCTGGAAAGTCTGTTGCTGCTGCTTTAGTAAGGTAAGACCCTCCGTATAAAATATTTGCTTTCATTTGTTCGTGTATTGTTCAGTGTTTTTTTTGGTTTTTCTTATAACGATTCCAGGTTCTGTGTGTGTGTTGCTGGGTGGTGGGGTTATTCCTTAGAGAAATTTCCTTCAAGCTTTTTTTTTGGCTGTCCTCTGACACTAGGCGTTGCTATGTAAATATGTAGTAATTTAGCTGAATACCTTACACGCTTTTGAAGGGGATATGTTTATCAATCCTCAACAACACACATTATGCTCCTGTTTTACTTTCAACGCTTCCCTTTCTGCTGCTTCTATACTGTTCCTTTGATTAGTGGTGTTGTCTTTATTAATTATAAAAGGCCCTGGTGCACAGGTCATACAATTCTTTACAAGGCAGCCCTATTGTAACAAAGCTGGTCCCTGCTGTCAGTATTGTCGTGTTCGCTCTCTGGGGTTTACAGCCACTCATGCAGTTGAGTAGAAAAATATTTGTACATGTAAGATATCCTCTGTATCCTTTATATCCTTTTTTATTCACATATTTGTTCCTTGTGTTTTCCCCTTGGTGTAGCCTTGTGCTTGTTGCCATTTGTTTTATGAGCCATTTCTATATTGTATAAACCTGCCTCTTATGGCTGCCGATGATTCTCTTAGTCTCTACCCACATATTTATTCTAATGCCTGATCATCATAATTTTTGACATTTAGAAAAGTGAGAGCAGCTGGAAGAAGAGTACAGCAAACTATGTAATGACCTCTTATCTGCAGCCTATATTGCTATGGACCGCTGCAATCCTTATTTGCAGGTACACATACTGAAATTGTTATCATACAGCAGTAAATCATGTCACTAATTGGCTGTGGTCTTGAATAAAAGTCATACCATATTTGGGCATGTTTCTTTCAGTGTTATGTATCCTTCCAGTTTGTGGTAATGCTGGTTATTGATAACATCCATAATTGTGTAGGACATTCGATCCAATTGCTATGCCTACAGAATCTAGCCAGCTTGTGAAGCAACGACTTCTGAATTTTGTGAAGTCACTTTCAACTGTTCTGGCGGTTGCCTTCTGTTTGTCAAGGTTATAATTTCCTTCCTTCTTTTGGTGTTCCTTGTAAATTTTCAGTTTGCCACTTTCCCCAGATTAGTAACTACTTATATGTTACTAGTGCTAATTCCTACTGCTTCCTATTATACTATTGCTGCTGCTTCGGAATGTATTTAACTGAAGCCATGAAGGACACATTCTATTTTGCTAGCTATTTTGATATAAAAAGATTCTTGAAAAGTCGATTCGTGACTTCGCTGCGTTGTTTTGTTTACCTCGACAACCAGTAGTTGTGACTTGTGACTAACACGTGAACAACTCTATTACAGTGGGATCCAACAAACTCAGAAGTATTTTACGGAGACAAAGGACCCTGCTGATTCTAGAAATGTATGCTTCAATCCTGTAATAAGCTTATTTACCTAAATGCTGAATATGGCATGTTTTTTTTTTAAATTCCTCCTTACATTCATTCTCATTGCCTTGCTGGTTTTGTCAGTGGATTCTGCTTATAATCTCACATGGTTTTGACAGATGGGTTTTCAATTTGCTGGAAAAGCTGTATATAGTGCCGTGTGGGTTGCTGCTGTTTCATTGTTCATGGAGCTGTTGGGTTTCTCTACCCAGAAATGGCTGACTGCTGGAGGTCTTGGAACAGTACTCCTAACACTTGCAGGTCGTGAGGTGTGTTATGATAGCTTTTCTTGGATCCATTTGTCAGCTCTGCTTGTTATTTTTAGTTTCTTACCTAATAATCTTTATGCTCATGACTCAAAATTCTGCACTAATCTGAGCAACCATATATTATGTTCTTTTTTTATGCAGATCTTTACAAATTTCCTGTCAAGTATAATGATCCATGCAACACGACCGTTTGTGGCAAATGAATGGATTCAAACAAAAATTGAAGGTTATGAAGTATCGGGTACTGTGGAGGTGTGTACTTTGTAGATTGATCTTCAGTTCAAGTGTAGTTTATGAAGAATCAGTGCAAATAGATATTGAAGTTGGTTAGGATTTGTTTTGTTTGAAATGTTTTAGCTATAATCTATTACCTCAGATTCTGTAGTTTGCTAACATCTTTTGTCTGTCCATCTCTCATCAACAGCATGTAGGTTGGTGGTCACCCACAATTATAAGGGGTGAAGATCGTGAAGCAGTCCACATCCCTAACCATAAGTTTACAGTGAATGTGGTGAGAAACCTCAGTCAAAAAACTCACTGGCGTATCAAAACCCATCTTGCAATTAGTCACTTGGACTCTAGTAAGATAAATGTGAGTAGTCTAGTTCTGTGTAGTTATTAGCTTATGATTTATTAGGTGTTCGAACAGGTCTGTCTTATGTTCACATCATTTGACAATGATGTGCGCCTCTCTATCTACAGAGTATTGTTGCTGACATGCGCAAAGTTTTGGCTAAGAATCCTCAAGTTGAACAACAGAGGCTTCATAGAAGAGTGTTTCTAGAGAATGTCGATCCTGAAAATCAAGCTCTCATGGTAAGTATCAAAAACACGTGTCTGTTGCTCCACATTTTCCCTTCTTTTTACTCTGTTATATTTGAAACATTGTTATTTGACGAAAAGTTAATCCCTCATTTTCAGATTTTTATTAATTCCAGCTCATTAAAATTGTTTTTTGGACATTGTCTGTAATGCAGATACTGATTTCATGTTTTGTGAAGACGTCACATCATGAAGAATACTATTGCGTCAAGGTAAGAAAAATTTCTAGAAGTTGGCTTGGTTTATTAATTTGTAGTTACGGAATTTGCTAAAAAACAGTGGGTGTTCTTTTCCCTAATTGTGTGTGTGGGTCGACTTTAGCAAGATCTTGTCACCATCTTAGCTACCTATTTGCCAAACCACATGAGGGTCTTATAGCTACAATAGTGTAGATGAAGAGCATGCATAATCGTTGCTGGAGTCACTTTGATAGGGAAAATAATTACGTTTTGATAAAGATGCTGATTTTTCTATCCACTGTTTGCGGCTACAGGAAGCTATATTGTTGGATCTTCTTCGAGTCATAAAGCATCACAGGGCCAGACTTGCCACCCCGATCCGGACTATTCAGAAGTTCTATAATGAGCCTGACCTTGGAAACATGTCGTTTTCAGATTCTTTGTTCTCTCGTGGGGCACCTGCATCTAAGCGTCCGGTGCTTCTTATTGAGCCTCCATACAAGATCAAAGGTGAAGAGAAGTCAAAATCTCAGCCCCGTACTGCACGTACATCTGACGTGGTGGAAAGCAATGGCGTTGAACAGTCAATGGCAGACCCCAGTGCTGATAGTGAGGAAAGAGGATCGTCTTCACCAGAGACCAATACCAAAGAGGCATCTAATCCTGGCAACAAGGCTGAGATTAAAGTAGCAGAGCCATCTAATCCGAAAACAGTTGATGAGAATAAAGCTTCTGTGCCTTCCATTCCTAAAGCTGAGGATAAAGCTACTGCCATAAAGTCAACATCAAGATCCAAGTCGAGCTTAGAGACCAACTCTACAGATGTACCGAATCTGGATGTTAAAACCGCAAGCTCATCTACCACAGGGGATCCCTCGGCAAACTCTGAAAACACACCGCCAAAGTCGAACACTTCAACTCATGATAATGATGAGAAGTCAGGCAATGCTGTGGGAGGCTCACACTCAAAACGTAATGACAAATCCCCTGCTTCAGAAGCCTCCAAATCAGCTGCCCCAGTTTTAGAGGATAATATTGTCCTTGGGGTTGCTCTGGAAGGTTCCAAAAGAACCCTACCTATAGAAGACGACCTTGCTTCTTCTCCCACTCCAGCAGAAGCCAAGGAACTAGCAAAACAGAGTAACGGAAATAGCAGTCCATCTGGTGAGAAGGACGAGAAAGATGATTAGCATACTCCTGATTTAGTTATTTGGTCTTGCATCTGACCTTCCTCGTACAGTACCATTCTTCAAGCTCAGCTAAGCTTCATTGCTCATTGTATATCCCATGTTTCTCATAGGAACGCGTAATTGTTGCGCAACCGGTTGGCGCCGTTTTTGTTCTTCGCCAAACTGGCATTGTCTCAGGTGTTGCTGTGATTATGAAAATTCAAGTAAGAAAATCCGAGCATCCGGATCTTTGTCATTGTGTTCTAATTTTTTTCCTTTGTTGTACCACACTTCCCTCCTAATCCTCCCGTGTGCAAATTGGGAAAAATACGTGTTCAAGAAGTCGAGTATTCAATCAGTGTTGAAGGATTTCAGCAGTGTATTAGGGTGACAAAGCTTCGTCTTCCAAATTTGTCGAAAAAAATTCAGCTGCAGTCTACTTTTGGACAATTGAACGTACAAAATTGTACTCTATACGTTTTTGTCGTGCTTGTTTTATATTCCTCTCACGTATTCTCCATCGAGAGTTTTGAGCCAATCGTTTGAATGCATACGGAAATATACAACTCGAACATTCTGGCTAATCAAAACCACTGCAAGTTTGTAACCAAACCAATCATCCCATAGACCTCACCGAGATTATGAACAAGAACTCGAACACCTCTCTATATTGAACAGAAACACGCCGTGAAGTCTCCAACACATTTACAAGTAAGATGTGGGCTCGTGTTTTATTCTAAGATATACAAACCCACAAAATTAATTGATGATACTAAAGATACATTATGAAAAATCATTATGCTATTAACAACCTTTAAGCGCGACACATACAATCAGGAGCAGGATATGTGTAAATCGATTGCTTTGGCTTCCTCATTCGTAGCTGACCGTGTCTGTGTTGGTGTCCCTCGACTGCTTCTTGTCTAAAATCTATCCAACTCATGTTTTTGTTCAAGAAAAGTTGGCCCAACAACGCCATGTTTGGCCTTATAGTCTTCAAAGTCTCGTAGGTCCGATGTCCTACCTGTTACCATCAACAAAAGATTTTGCCGAGTTCAACAATACTGTACTAAAATTTCTCCTTGTCAAAAAGAAATAAAATGGAAGCGTTCTATTATCCTCTATAACGACCAATATTCACAGTAGTTGTGGAGACTGAATTGACGTAATCTACAGAAGGCTTACCAATGCGTTATGCATGTTTCCTGGGGAAGCTGAGACGAAAATATCACTGTGCATGCTGACATAATAATCTACAGCAGCAAGCAATGAAGCCTTTCCCTTGATACGGGCACGTTCCTCTAGAGAAGCAAGACTCTTTTTATCTTCCATAAGGGGGAACAGCTTTTTCAGAGTCGATAGCCTAGCTCTTCCACCATAGACCTGGAATTGTACACATTCAAAGCTAAGCGCAAATATAACCCAGCTATCGCAGGGCTGCACTCTGGCAGGATTTTAGCACTTTTTAACAGGTGACAAGGTGAAAAGTAAAGAATGTCACCTTATGTGAGGCAAGATACAATCGAGTACTGTTGTCAAAGCCCAAGGCAGCTAGAAGTAGTCCAACTTCTTCAGGAGTCAATGGGCATCGCCCCTGACTCCGTAGTTCTTCATCAGTGAACTGAGAGTTCAAGACTCTCCCTTGCCAAACTACCTGCCTGTATCTTGCTAGAGCCAACTTTTCAGCTTTACCACCACCAAAATCGCAAGCAGAATGCGCAGCCATATCCTGCAAATGAAGGTATTGTTACGGCAAACCAACGTACTTACTACATATTAAAATGAATAAAACAAATATGTATGACATACTTTGTCAAATCGAAGGTGCAAAACAACAAATTTCTTCGGCTCTCTGAAACTTTTCCTGTAACTAAAATCTTGAAGCAACCCAAGTTCAGGATCACTACTAGAAGATGGATACTGGAGCCGTCTCACAAGAGCATTCCCAAGTGCTCTGATGTGAGGGACAAAGGTCAGAGCCTGAAAATTTACTTTACAACGTAATCGTTGGATGTCAACAGGCATGTTATCGAAAGCTAGGCGATGTGAAAACGGAGAAATTGCAGCAATCCCATAACTGGAGCAAATCAAAACAGAAAGAACGTTAGTCACGGAAAACATACATAGTTCAAGGATTTAATCTATCATCCATTGAATAGGTGAAACCAGCAATATACCGAATAGAGGTCTTCAACTTTCAATTTTCAGCAGATATAAGACTTACACAAGGTTGGTTCTTACATTCTGTTATTTCCGGTGTATATATGACTAATTCACAAAATTTCACTTCTCGGTGGCAGTCCATTCAATTTGCAGCACATAAATGACGTGTTGGCATGATTGAATAGTATTTGAATGATGTACCTCAATATAAACCCATTACACAAAAGATTCCTACTGTCTCTACTCTTTAGTTAACAATTTAACATTAAGATGAAGGAAGAAATAAATCAATCATCTACCCACCTCTGTAGTACCGGCAATACGTTCTCAGTATACCAATGATCTGAGGCATGAACAGGGGCGGTCTTAACTCTGGTTTCACGAATAGCAGTAGCATAGAACTCCCTTGTACTCCACGAATACTCATAGGGCAGCTCTTTAACTATGGCTATGTCATCCTTCAAGACATCAATAAAGTGATCCACATCAAAAATTTCCCCAAATGAGCTGCCAAAAGAAAGTTTGAAAGATGCAACTTCAGAATTTGGCACCACAAGAGAAAGCTTTAGATCCCGGAGGAATTCAATGCTTCCATTTAAAGTTACCTGGAGTCCTGCCACACTGGATTAACTTCTAGAAGAGGAATAACCAGCGTCGCATTCAAAATCTTAGCAACCGCAACAGCGTCACAAATCTAGAGAAGAAGTAACAATAGTCAAATACACATTTTTAGACCCGCAATCAGAAAAGTATTCTGAAAGCTTGCAGTACTTACCCCCATTCTCTGCTGATTTAGACCGCCATCAAGGAATACCTGAAGGTAACCCGATGACTTTTCTGGTTTTCCTACATGCATTCAAAGATTCTAGTGAGAAATTAATGCCAAAAAAAAAAAAAAGACAAAGGGTGTTGAGAAACAAAACTAACCAGTAGATTTAGTGCACTCCCCACATGGTCTCCACCCTTGGTCCGGTAAGGGTGACCAGAGCTCAGACGGCTCATCATTTGGCTAAACAATGGGACATGAGTACAAGAGTTACAATGTTGCCAACCAGCAATTTAAATCAATAATGCACCAAGAATAATGGAAAGTCAAAAGTTGTCTCTTGTATTCTCACGTACAGTTTGGCCTCTTAAAGCATCTTTGAGAAGATTTGAGTGACGAGGTTTTGCAGACATCCATTCCTGCAACGAAGGTGATAGGGAATTAGAAAGTATCAACTCTAAACGTCCTATTTCAAACACTGTGGTCAAGGAAGAAGAATAGTGCTAGGCGCAAGATTTGAGAGCCATAGCGCCAAAATTATAAATCAATACGGCATCTATTCCAAATGTGCTACCATTGTGCACATCAGTCCTTGTAAACCGCAGTGTCAAGGAGGAACATAATTGATAAACCATCAAGAGGTTAATGTGTTTCTAAAGCTATCCAGGTTCAAGATATTTCCCTAACAAGACGTTTAGCTTGAAGTCTTGCCCATGTTGGTAAACCTAAATTAATAATTTAGGTATTACACAAGTAAATATGTAATTCCTGAGACGTTTGGGAATTATACTCTTCCCAGTTCCTAGCCGAAAGAACCTCACTCGCCAAGGGAGTTATTACCAAGTAAAAACACATGAAATAGGCAAGGCAAAGGACCAATAAATGCTGAAGTGGGGACTTAACTAAAGATGGAATTCCCCTAATTCCATGTAATTAACTCTAAAAAAGAAGGAAGCACCAAATTCACCCAATTGTAGGGCTTAATATTAATGCACATTACCAAAGAACTAACTCTTCCAAAGCTGAAAGAACATCAGCCGTTGTTGTTAACACATGATAATGGTCGATCCTGAAGCAAGGACCTAAGGAAGGTTGGAATTCCTCTAATGCCATTTAATCGACTTAAAATAGAATGAAATACCAAATCCACCCAATTCTAGACACTAAATAATGCGCGATACCGAGCAAAAGAATTAATACTAACTCACACCGCAATCACAGTTCCGAATTGATAAAACACCAAAAACTATCCATTGCAATGGTCCAAGATACCTATATATACACACAACCACAGCACAAATATGTGCACGTGTCACTATTTCTACCAATTACAATTGACCATATTTCCCCTTTTCCATACCAACTATGAATTTAGGACATACAATAAGATTACAACTCAAAGATTCCAACTTTTGCCTTTCTTCCCCTCTCAGCACCAAAAAGACTAGACTTCCTCTTCAATACTTCATAATCTTGTCATCTTGTTTATATACAGAAACTCTCAAATTACATCAAAAACCAATCAATTGAAAGCCCAAAATTCTCACCCCCAAATGCCAAATACAGTAGCAAAACTAACACTACATACAAGCCTACTAATACTAATACATTGCCAAACATTAGAGTCTCACTCACAAAAGAATTCGGGTCAATCAAAAAGAACTTATTGAACAGCAACACATTATATATTATATACTGTAACAATATACTACTGTAACAATATTCGCAATATAATTTGGGGTCGACTAACATGAATCGTCATAAACACACATCATAATCATATGAATACTACTGTAATAGTCAAAGTTGGAGAGAGAGACATACTGTGAAAAGAGCAGGAGATGCCTGAGCTGAAGCTGCAGAAACACTCTGAAGAAACAGCAAAACCAACAAAATTCCAGCAAATAAAAGATGCACTTTCCCAATCACATTAAACTTCATAATAATACCCAAATCAAGAACTCCCAAAAAAGATCCAATCTTTCCCACTTCTTCTTTGATGAAACTCAGCAAAATCTTCAACAACACTCAACAACTCTTAACAAAAACAAAAGCAGAAACCAACTTCCTTGTTTCCCTCTAAAACAGCTGATAAAGCAAGAAACGCGCCATTAAAAGTAAGGGAAACTGTCCTAAAAACATCAAAGACTTGAAGACCCAAATCACATGGGATACTTACTAAACACACTTGGGATAGTTGGCTAAACAACAGCTAGCAATGAATTGATGTGATGGCCTTTTCTTTTCTTTGTTATTACTTCAGTTTTTTTTTTTTTTACTGTCAACGGAATTTAATGAAGAAAAGATGTCGCAATCTATCTACATACAACGGATATATTACTATAAAAAAAAAGTACAAATTCAGAGGACACCTCAAAAGTTGGGTTTTGGTGAGAGTATTGATGAAGATTTATATTATGGGGGTTTAATGTAGTAGTAGTGATTATTAATGAAAAATTATGGGGGTCAAAAAGATGGGGAAATTTATTGGTTTGGGAGAAAAGAAGGGTCCTTTTCGAAAAGTATGGGGAATTTTTTTTTTGTTTATATGATCTTAGGATTATTATGATGATTGTATTAGATAAAGAAGCGTATAAAAGACAGTTGTTGTTGGTGAATGCTGTTGTCTTTTGCTCGTGTCACCGACACTCTTTTGGCGTATCTTTTACACCACCATATGCAAAATACTCCGTATGAACTCGTGAATCATTTGTTTGTGAACTTGTGATTTGTGGACCTAATTATATGTAACGGTCTTACTTCTTCGAGCTTACCAATTTGTCCACTCTCTCCACTCCCTTGTGAATCTGTGATCGTGGGTGGAAAGTGGTGGTGACTGGTGACTTCTTTATGTTTGTTTAGAATTGCTGGGTTTACGAGTTGGGTAAAGACGGTTTTTATGATAAGTTATTGTTTGTATTTTGTGTAAGATTTTGAGATTGATTGTTCGGTTTTTTGTCATTATTGTCAACCATAAGGTAAAGTTGTCAGTATGACTCTATGATATCGGTAACAAATCGAGTTATACAAGGTTAGACTATTTTCTTTTTAACTAACTCGGAATCAAACTAGATTGAATAATGTAATAACGTACCGATTTAAAAAGTGACTCTTAAATTATTTGGATGCTTAGATTATTGACCACCCGATATTTCATATGGTGGTATGTGATTATGGAATGTCACACAAAAAGATGGAATGATTTATTTTGTTTCTTTATAAGTTGAATAGACTAGGAAATTATGGTTCATCATTGCCAAAATATATTGCGGTCCACATGCCATGTTTATGTGGTAAGATATAAAAATGTCAAGATTGATCAAAGATATTTGATGACGGGCGACATTCCATTGAATGATGTTGTAAGCAAACCTACTTCGTCACATTCTACGCATCCGTGACATGTTCTTGCATCAATTAATTCTTTGTCATATTTATAAGCGGTAATAACATTTACATTGGTAATTCAATTCGATTAACGCATGTCGTCGAATCGAATACAACTTTCAATATATAGGGTGTGTTTGGCCAAGCTTCTTAAGTGTTTTTGAACTGTTTCCGGGTCCTAGAAACGGAAAACTGGCCAAACATCCAAAACTGAGAGATTGTTTCTGGTTTCTGAGAAGCACTTCTAGTGTAAATATGTTCTTCAGAAGTAGAAGCTCCAATTCGGAGCTTCTCCTCCAGAAACTGTTTCTCAGTAACTATTTCTGAGAAGTAGTTCTGCAAAAGTGGAGCTTGGCCAAACAGGCCCATAGTCTCTTGTTTTGACAATTTCGAACTCGAGACAACTCTCGAACAAATTGAATCTAAAATCATTAGCTCAACCGTGATCATCTTCATATGTGCTTCGACAAACAATATTGGTTCCGCAGTATTTATTACGGGCTACTATATTAGTGGTTGGACCTCATTACATCTTCACAACAGCCCAATATAAAATTCATAGTGCCATTGGTAGATTGGTCGGGCCCAAATGGTTTAAGCTGGCCATTTGAGCCCAATGAGATGATGAGTCATCGAAACCTCATCAAAGGTGGTCCTTAGCCCATTTACTCGAAGGAGGTTTTGTCGGCCCAATTTCTGTTTTTACTATTACAGCACAAATTAAATAACAATGGTACTCACGCAAATACGCAATTAATGATCAAGATCGATTGGGAAAAATGTAATTCTCAAGAATCCCATATTAAGCCGGCGTGTATGGTATGTATTGTCCTCCAAAGTCAACATTGATAATACAAGTTGAATTGAGGTATATCATACGGAATACCTTTTAAAGTAACCCAATAATTTTTTATCGTCTTCTAGAAGATTGTACTATATTTTTAGTAGGGTTGAGCATCAGTGCAAAACCGGAATCGATCCGCATTCTCTAATTTCATAATTTCACGCATCGTCTTGATTCTTGTATACCTAGTACAAATAAGAAATTTGAATATGCTATATGAATTCCTAGTCTTCAACATCTCCAATTCGACTCTTATTTGTCGAGGATATACTTAGACCTGGGAAAGAAAAAAGTCGTACAAACAAGGAACTAATAGATAGTTACACCTTAAATTCATTCATCCATGCCAATATGCAATAACGTAATATCTTTTTTGAGAATTCAAGTTAAGGAGAGCAATATTGGTTGCTTCATTCACAAGACTCAACAATCGAACCCCTAGCCCCCTAACCACTCAAGGGCGTGATTGGGAATACCCAGACATAACAAGAGCTCTTCCCAACCTTGACTTAAGATTTTTCTAATTCTTTAAAAACCGGATCGGATTGGCTGGTTGAACCGGTCAATTGTCCAGTCATGTTTGCTCATAAACCCGAGGATGGTCAAAGCGGTCGAAACCAGCCGTCAAACTTCAAGAACCGGTGATGACCCGGTGAGAACCAGCCGGTTTAACCCGATTTTAACCCGAATTAACTACAAAACGACGCCGTAAGAGTGGATTAGATCCAGAGTCCAACCAAGTACAGTAGTCGTCTGTTGATCTGTATCGAGACAGTAACGATGACAACAACACAAGTTAGTTGATCTGCTCACCTGTTTTTTCTCTCTCTCCATTTACTCCACATTTCCCACCATTTATTCTCTCCCTCATACGACATACCCCCCACCATTGTTGTTAATCTTCTACAAGAAGATACCTCATTACCTTACCCTCAAAACCCAGCAAAGAAACACATACTCCTAGACTCTACTACAATGCCGGGGTTTTTCTCTCTTCTAAGACGGGTCTACTTGACCCTCTACAATTGGACTGTTTGCTTTGGATGGTTAGTTTTCCTAAATGCGGGTCTCGGGTTTTGTCGTATGAGACCGTCTCATAGTAGAATTTGTATCGTATTTTTATTCTATAATTGTGATTTTGAATTGAATTTTCAGGGTACAAGTTTTATACTTTGCTGTAAATACTCTGAAAGAATCAGGGTATGAACACGTATACGACGCCGTTGAGAGGCCTCTTCAGCTCGCTCAAACGGCCGCCTTTCTTGAGATTATTCATGGTTTAATTGGTGAGTTCCATTTTTCTTGTGTTCTAAATTAATTTTTTTTGAGTAATTTTGATTAGAAAGATTTGATCTTTACATTAAAAATTGGGTTTTTGAGCTATGATTTTGGATGAATTTGAAGTTTATGAGCTGTAATTTGGTGAAAGACTTGATTTTGTATGTGAATATTAAGGTGTTCGATCTATAATTTTGCATAATTTAAGGTGTTTGAGGTATAATTTAGGGAAAATTTTGATCTTTGTATGAATGCTAATTGCTAATGTTAGATGTTGAGGTATAATTTGGAGAGAAACTTAATCGTTACACGAAACCGAGGTGTATATGAGCTATAAGTTGGAGAAAGACTTGATCTTTATATGTGAATATGAATATGAATATTAAGGTGTTTGATCTATAGTTTTGCACGATGTAAGATGTAAGAGCTAGCCGAACCTAAATCATTTTGCGACAAAGGCATTGTTGTTGTTGATCTTTATGTGAATGCTGAAGTCTATTTTGTGTAATGTAAGGTTTGGTGAGGTCTCCGATTAGTGCAACGCTGCCCCAAATTGGTTCGAGGTTGTATGTGACATGGGGCATTTTGTATAGCTTTCCTGAGGTACTATTTTAATGGCTTTTCAATTGAGCAATTTTGCTTTTCACTTACCAATTTTAGTAGGGAAAAGTTATATGAGAATTGACTTTGAATTGTATATGATTCACTTATAAAGCGTTTTTGCATTGGCAGATTCGAACCCATTGGCTTGTTAGTTCATTAGTAATCAGCTGGGCTATTACAGAGGTTGGTATATTCGTATTCCACTTTTTCTTTGAATAATGTTGCTTTGTGTTATGGCTTCGAATTTGGATGTCTGGGTTGTATTATATCTTTGCATTGTCGTCGTGCTTGTGGTATACTAAACCTTAATATATATAGCAAGAGTCTTACTATTTCGTAAGCCTTGCCAAGCAAACAGTTCTTAATGACTTCACTTAGCGAGGGCAAATGCAATTGGAAGGTTGTAATAGGAAATTTAGAATCTTACATAAAAGTTGGAATCAGGTCTGAAGCTCATGTGAGGGTTTAGGATGTTTCCCTGAGGTTTTAAGAGGTACTTCAGAAATTTTATTTGATTCATTTTAGAGACCAAAGAAAGCGTTAATTGTGTTCATTCTATGAAATTTTGTCTAACTTTGCTGTGACATGCTTAAGTTCCAACTTGTTTTGTTAGAACAGACATACAAACTCTAATTCTTGTTATTTCAGATAATTAGATATTCTTTCTTTGGAATGAAAGAACTCTTTGGAAGTGCTCCATCATTGCTGCAGTGGCTAAGGTACGTAACATTCTTACTGATTCGGCCTCTGTACATGGACTGCTATATTCTATATCTTGTCACTCAATCATGATTCATGGCTCACAACTTCACAAGGGTTACACCTGCTAATTTCAGGTATAGCAGCTTCCTCTTGTTGTATCCAAGCGGCATTTCCAGTGAAGTTGGATTGATATACTTGGCTCTTCCATACATCAAGGTGAGATGTCCAACCATTTAGTAGTTTCAGTTTGCTTCGAAATACATGGTTCTTGTCATTGTGCGGCTAAATGAAGGTGGAAAATAAAGATATGGTGTGCTTTAAGATAGATGAGATTGTTAGTCGTAGCATGCTCTTTTCAAACTGATTATGAAACGTTAATTTATGATATTCTAATACAGAATTCTGAACAATACTGTGTGAGGATGCCCAACAAATGGAACTTCTCTTTTGATTACTACTATGCTGCAATTGCTGTGCTCGGAATTTATGTTCCAGGTGAGCGTATGATCAATTTCAAACAATTGGTTATATCTTTGTGTGATGCAATTACCTTCTAATTGAGTTTGCGTGAGCTATTGCAGGCAGTCCTCACATGTATAATTATATGCGTGGTCAGAGAAAGAAGGTCCTTTCGAGATCAAAGAGAGATTAGTACCCCTCCCATATCCCGTTTCATGGTGCATCTTCCTTTTCTTATAAAGGTTGAATTAGTTTATTGAACACTATAAGCCTAGGCAGCAAAGCTAGTATATGTAATCTGTTTCACAAAATCATGCATGTACGAAAACCTTGCGCAGATGTTTTCAGTAGGAATCATGCATGTACTCTACGTTTGTACCTATTATCAACGGTTGAAGTCCTGCAATACGATTGTGTCTTCGTACATTTTTAGCTGTCTCTCGTTTTGGGTTGCAGCTTTTCGATTAGCTGAGCCAAGACGCAGAAGCCTTGGATTCCTTAATCTCTGTATCCCTCATCTTAGTAGGGATCTGATTCAATTCTGGGTTTTGTAAAGGTTTCCTTAATCTCTCTATCCTTCATCTTACCAAGTTTCTGATTTAACCAAAAACAAAACAAAAAATATATATATTTAGACTTGAGCTCCACCAATATCATCAATTATCCCACCCGACAGTTTCAGAGGATGCAGACACTTAAGAGCTTTAGATTGAGGCTGCAGCCACTTAAGAGCTTAAAAAAAAAGCTTCAAGACACTTAAGAGCTTCAGATTGAGGCTGCAGACACTTGAGAGCTTCAAATTGAGGTGGCGTACTAAACAAGATAGGATGAGTAGTTTACCAGATGAACTTATAATCCGAATACTTGGCTCCCTACCAACCAAGGATGGTGCTGCATTAGGTTTCACCTCCCAAAGGATGAGGAGTCTTTTCCTTTGGTTGTCAAATCTTGACTTTCACGATTCCTCTATATCTCATTGCCCAGCCCGTCCCCGTCTCACCGAGCGTTTCCCGGCCTTTAAGACGTTTGTGGAGGGTGTACTCGGAGCATCCCTATCTCCACAACTTAACAGGTATCGACTTCGACTTGGAGGAGACATGCAAAGGAGGATCGATCCTTGTTGCTTTCGCGACGGGATCCTACTACCATACGTAACCCCGTCTCAGCTTAACACTTGGATGTGTTTTCCGTTAACCCAACGTGGCATTCGAGAAATTGAGCTCTGTATTCACGTGAGCAACCATTGTTTACTTCCCCCTGAGCTTTTTCATTGCGAAACATTGGAGGTGTTGAAGCTCGACGTGAGTCTAGATCTTGCTCGAGTGTGCGCCTTGCCAAGATTTCATCTCCCAAAGTTGAAACTAGTCCACTTATTTGCGGTCCTAATTCCCGAGGATGACTTGATTTCTAAGCTTGTTTCGAGTTGCCCATCCCTTGAAGAGCTGTATGTGAGGGGCTGGTTTAAACGTGGGGATTCCATAGCCGTATCTTCGCCCTCCCTCCGGAGTTTGACCCTACTTATCTTTGAACGTGATAACTTGAATAGGACGCGTAAAGTATTGGTTATCGATACCCCTAATCTGCAGCATTTGGATTATAGTGACAACGGATTTGAATGTTACTCTTTCAATACTATGAATGCACTTGTTAAAGCGAAATTCAGTGTTACGTGTCCATTTCTTTTGATTCTTTACGTTTGGTTTGAATATACATGATTCTGATTTGGCTGTATTCCTTTGCAGGAATTATCTTTACACTTCATGATTTCTTCTAGCGAGAAGAATGAATTGGACCGTCGTGCATTCGAAACAGCTCAAGACATTCCTTCTTGTTGCCGTTCTTCTCTAAAAAGAATCTGGATAGGGATGTTTCTGGGGTTCGAGCGAGAATTGTTGGTGCTCAGGTTTCTTCTGAGACACGCCTCAGTTCTAGAGAAATTGGTTGTAAGTCGCTGTTCTGACGATGTGGATGAGATGTTGATACATGATATGCCGAGGGCATCAGCAACATGTACAATTAAGGTAGGAGCGAATTTTGAAACATATTGGAATGCATAATTAGGATAGGGATTAGTCGCGCCTAGAAGTCTACATTGTGCCATCATCTTGCGTTGCATTGGAGGCCGGAGAACCCGGTTCGTCTGATCGAGTAATTCTATTGCGCTTGCATTATTGTAAACAAGTGTAACTAGAGTAACTTTTTTTCGTACGTGTAGTAACTTCGAGTTTTCAAAATAAATTTTGTTTTTTCTCTTTGAGTGGAATAAATTATATGTTTCTTGAAAATGTGATAAGATTTCAAATTATATGGGAAGTTTAAATTGAGAAGGAGTGATATATTTTTGCTGTAAAATAGAAGGGCAGAAGCTAAAAGATTTGAAAGCTTCACATATGCCCACCCCTCAAATCCCCCCAATATACAAAACAGCATGGCCTGTTTCAAACACCTGAATCGCTAGGATTTATGGTGTCGGATACAATCATAGGAATGGTCTTATAAAGAAGACACAGGAGTCAAGACAGAGATGGACAATGGTTGCAAAAGCATGTTAAGCTTCCTTTTCACGTATCCTTTACATTTTAATTTATATTACATTACATTCGATACCAGTATAAAATTCACAATTTCACACACATTTGTTAGATTTTACAATTTAGCTGATCAAACCCAACAGCAGTCTAATGGGTGGTGCCAGAAATAAGAGGAACTTCCCACTTCAAGTTACACCTACATTTGTCTCCATGGTCTAGCCAGAATATGGCAATCTGCAACATCAGTAGTAAAGGTTCGTCATATGCTCGCAATCTTGATAGAAAGTATACACTATTTTCCATCTATCATCTTAAACTCAAACGGAAGGGAGCTATATCTATAACAAGGGAAAATGTATTCAAGCTTACCCCAACTTAAGTGATGTATCAGAGCTGCCATCATAATCTGAAGGGCCACTAGAAGTGCAGCTAGTACTGACTGACTCTGATGTTTGGCCGTCCTCATAGATGATATTCTCAGACTCCGGAGCAGTGTGCTCTTTTTTGGTTTTCGAGACTTCCTGCACCTTTATTAGTAAAGAAATGTCATTAGGCCATGAACTGAACAAATCTGCATTCTACCACACAAGAATACACTTCCTCTCTATGCCTCTTAACCAGCTTTGCCATATTACAATACGGGATAAGGTTAGGAGTCAGGTCCAGAATGCTATATACTACCCCTCAATTTAGCTCCCATAAGCAGTCAGCAGAGCATGTAACTGAGCAGGAAATTGGAATATCCCAAATTCAAGTAAACAACTTTTAACAAGCGCAGGTGGATTCAAACTCCCCCCCCCCCCCCTTCTCTTGTATCCTCTACCTTCATCTCTACTCCTCCACTTGTCTACCACTCTACCCAAACTAGCTTGTATTAACAATTACTATAGAGGATGGCGTTCTTACTTGCTGTCTAAGTCGGTCATTCTCTTCAGTGAGTTCAGCACCCTATCAAAGAGAAACATAAAAATTAGCAATCAAGACTGGGTGAACAATTATCCAATTCACTGAACTTTATATTGCAACACGGCATAAAGTTGATGAGCCATAAAGGTCGTTCTTTGTTCTTTTCTTTTTTCTTTTCAAATTCTTTCTTCGATTAGGGTGATCTGATAGGTTAAAATGCTGAACTTTATAGTCTTCAGATCCTCACCTTCTGCTGAAGTACAGTGATTTGGCTCATTATCTTCTCGGCCTGCATGGTTACCGGAGAATCAGTTACAAAAACTACTGTGACCTTCAAACCAATAACAAATCAAAGAACAACTTTCACAGCAAACCTTCTTCTCCATGATTTGGGCTAGTCCAGATTCAAGGG
Source organism: Spergularia bocconei (assembly GCA_963457585.1). Lineage (NCBI taxonomy): Eukaryota > Viridiplantae > Streptophyta > Magnoliopsida > Caryophyllales > Caryophyllaceae > Spergularia > Spergularia bocconei. The sequence continues at coordinate 606,932 of OY734945.1, read as the reverse complement.
TCTTTTCCAGGTCCTGCAGTTCTTCGATACTTAATCCATGGAGCTCCTCTCCCCTCATATGCCTGCTTTCAACACAATCACGTCTCCATAAACTAGCAAAGATGTTCGGGAGTGTCTAAGCAGCAATGGGCTTTATTGTAATCCATAAGTGATCCAGCCCACTCACACCTTTACTTTTCTTGACAGAAAGGAACTACCTCAATTGGTTACTTTTCTGTGCTATTTCTTCACTCAACCTGGTGTAGTTGCTGTTTTCTACAAGCTAAAAAACATACACATTGCAAACTTAAGAAATGAGAAAGTACAGCGGTAAACTAGAAAAATGAAAGAATTACGTCCTGTAAACATAGCAGACACTATCAAAAAGCAACGACCCAAAAACTCAAAACACTGTTGAGCAAGTTTTCAGGCAAACTGATACTTAGTCTCCCTTAACTTGGATTATAAACAATAAGCCCAAAGATTGGATTGATATGTAGTCACCAGATTGATATAAAAAGAAACAAACTTGTGCTAGACGGGCATTAATTAAAAAATATCCAGAATAACAATGTTGTTCAAACTTCCAAGTACGAAAGATATACATTGTTGTGCTTATAATACAATCTAATCTACACAAGCTAAGTAAACTTCTCGTAGAATGTACATTCTCTGAAAAAGGAAAGTTCTAGTCTGAACCACCTAACACAGCCATATGATTATTGATTAATGTCAAACACTTCTATATAAATGTTGTTTTGATTCATGCATAAACATAATAAGCTGGCTGTTAAACTCAAAAGTTTGCCACGAACAGAAAACATTCAAACCAGCACAAATTGATGTGAATTAACGATGCTAAAATTTCCAGGACACAAATTCTCTAAGCAGACTCATAAAGTCATAAGTAACTAACTTGGAATTTCAACCACATGAATAATCTCACGGGACAGAAATCAGACAAAATAACTGAAGTGTACTTGAATTGGAACATTTTCAAGACTTAATTACAAAAGGACTAATCAAACAATAGCCCAAAGGATAACATACCTGCAGCTTTAAAGATGGTTGCTCCATTTTCCCTAAGTTCTTTGAGTGCAATTTGTGTCTTTCAAGAATCGTCTTCATACTTCATTTAAAAATATTAAGAGAGAATAGAGAAATGAGTCAAATATGGCATATGAATATGCGGATCGACTGCGTAATGACCTATGGAAATCACATTAAAAACTCAACAATTATTGTCCCTTGAGCAGATATAATTAAGGATTTGTATGATCCGAACAGAAACGTAGTAAACAAAGCACGTATCATCAGATAAGTTGAAAGGGCAAGACTTCATAAGAGCCTGAAATCAACTAGTGCACAGTGCACTAGTACTAAAACACACATCAGTTTTCAATGTGCCTCTAAACAATGAGGATCCACCCGATAGTCTCAATTAATTAGAGAACATTTCGCTCCAATTAACTCACTTCACTTAAAACTGTGATTCAGTATTCCAATGCCAACAAATTTCTCATATTCTGCAATCCAGGCAAGAAAAACATGCAGTTGGTTCTGATAGGAGTTGAAAGCTCGTAATACTTATTAAAAGGTTTATTTTGTAATGCATCTACCTACCAACCTGTTAACTAAGCATGAAACGGCCTAGTCTATTATTATTGTATGTGTAAAATGGGTCTAAACGACACTGTCAAATATGGTCGTATAATTTTGTTGTGCATGTCTGCACATCTTGTCTAGGTACTTGAAAAATTCTAAAAAAAGGTCCTTAATGTGTACTGATAACGTCTTTTTTCATCGCAAAATTCATGGCATCGTAAGCTAGCTTTCTCATCAATCATCATTCCCATAACACGTTTGTATCATAATCACACCCTTCAATTCATAGCTGACTTGTGTCAACATAACAGCAGTAGCTTCAATAGTTCACTCAGCTAGGAGTTAACATCAATGCTCAAGGGGAAAAATCTTCCATAGAAGCCAACAGCTAAACATATCCAAACACGGGTACCATCTCAAATATTTAGCAGTAATCTAGCTAGTATCAGGTTTATTTAACATTAAGCTACTTCGTTTATTATTTGACAAAATCATCGATAAAGCGATTACCCAAGATAATCAAGTAAACGTAGCTCATGCAACTGTTGCATTACTGAGAAAGAACTGAACTTGCCAAGATCCACTTGACCACTTCATATAGATTAGACAAAGCTGCAACGACCTATCGCCCTTAAGCTAACAAGCTTTACTTAACTAAACCGAAACCATGGTCGTCCACATTTCCCATTCCGCGCATCTTCCACCAAAACACATCCAACATTGTTCATACCCACATTCTACACACCTTCCCAACACCCAAGCTAAAAAGGCCAACTTTGAAACATGCAACAATCTAAAGCGAAAAATCCCACTTTCGCTAGTCCTAACTAAGCTCCATAACTAACCAACAAGCATTCGAAGCAAGATCAACCTCGCTCAATGTTGTAAAGTTCAAGTAACACACCTTCACAATAACTAAGGCAAAAAAAAAAGATCACATTACAGTAGATTTAATGTAAAACCTTCAACACGCAACCTATACTACAAGTAATACTCCATTAGCAGCAACAGAAACATAACATTTTCATTCTTTTTTCAGCAGTCCAATATACACATTACATTATATTATAGAATACAGTATGAACTAGGAGAAGAGAGGGGGAGAGGAGAGAGAGAGAGAATGCAGACCTGGAGCTGGAGTACTCAAAGAGCTTGCCAGTAGCAGAGAAGAGGATGAGGGCCACGTCAGCATCACACAGTATGCTGAGCTCCTCAGCCTTCTTGAACAAGCCTCTTCTTCTCTTTGAAAATGTCACTTGCCTTGCTGTTGCATTGTCTATTTTCCTGATCTGTATTTTCTCTCTCACCATTTTTTTTTTACTTTCTTCACACCACAAAATTTTCCCCAAACCCTAAAAAAAACACAAATTTCCAATCAATCAATTAATCCAGAAAAAAAAAAAAAAAACACACCCAAAAAGGGAAAATTTTGATTGAATTATTATATCATAATTTACTAAAAAAAAATTCTCTAATAAAACACCAGAAAATTAAAAGGGTTGTAACTTGTCTAATACACAGAACAAACCACTGTATAAAAACACAAAATTTCCAATCAATCAAGAAAATAAAGAACCCACCAACCCAAAAAGGGAAATTCGATTGATTTTAGTAGAAAAGTGTGACGGAAGCAACAGATCAATTATAGCATCATTTTTTTACCAAATAAGTTGAAAAACCTTGAAAGTAGCTAGATAGAGAGCAAAATGTAGGGCATAAATCAGGAAAAATAAGAGGTGAAAAAAAAAACCCTAAAAAAACCAATAAATTTCACATCAAAAAAATAAGTGAGGAGAGAACAGTTGAGTAACCCAGAATTTACATCAACAAGTTGAAGCAAGTGACCGTGCAAAAAGAGTCATTGAAATTGACTGAAACATACTAGTAAGTTTTTACTACTTTTTAGGTTTTATTATACATTTTGTTGGTCCCCCTTCCTACAGTTATTACTACTACACCTTTTACTGTCACTCTTTTTTTTTACCTGTTTTAAAGGATTTTGTTGGACATTTTTGGTGAATCAAACAAACCCTAATTACCCATATTATCATTGTCATTCCATACCTAAATTAGTCTTTCGGAACGGTGTTACTACCATTGTCGTTGATTTACAATGCTTATATCATGCTCCTGTAAGCATGATATATTAATTTAACACAGTTTACACCCAATGTCAGAAAGAAGAAGAAGAAGAAGAGAAAGAAAAAACATATTAGACAAACTATACACCTATGAGTTACATTATCAGCGACATTCAGCTTGATATGATATAGTATATAGTGGGACGACGTGTCGGCATATGATCAGATTAGTCTCGTTTCTTTTAGTTTGATTGTCCATTGATTATTTAACCAAATTTCATCCCGACAACTCGTATATCGAGTATTAAATAATTGAGGAGACTGATGTCATTCGCGCATCTAACAGTTGTGGCTTGGCACATTCTAAGCATGTATGTTTAGCATATTAGCATGTGGAGCATGGTCTGCATGGATATGATATGAATGGTGGAATATGGAAAAGAGTAATGGCTAGAAATAGTGAAGCATAAGCTTTATTTTGGTCTACTTGTCATCACGAAAACCCCTTTTTTCTTCGAAATGGCTTTCGTTTCAATATTTGGTTGGTTTTTGCTGAGGATTTTATGGGTGAGAGTGTGTGACAGTCACATAGTGGTGCAATAAAACAAAACAAGTGAACGGACACTATTTGTTGGTCAGTCACTATTTAACACTTTTGAAGTAACTTTGATGTTTGAGGGGTCAACAAGTACATTACTACTGATGCAAATGTTGTATAATGGAGTATGGTACAAGATCAACAAGTCTATTATTGAATCATGTATAAA